>JBBBDQ010000809.1:600000-827500 GCA_037127315.1 Ascarosepion bandense | reverse complement strand
TATATAAATAAACATTTTAAGTATTGTTAAAATATTGACACTTTTTATTAAGTCATCGGACTGAAATTGTATGCAAAAAATGATCAACAAATTTAAAATTATCTTTAAAATTTAATATCTGTCCTAGAGATTTGTTTCGAACTCTTTTAATAAGTTTAAGAAGTAACTGACGTTTATAAAAGTAATGCTTACTATTTACATAACAATTAAAAAAACTAACCTTTTATTTACGCATAGTATTCTGTGAGGTCAAAAGGTTATATAAATATATTGTAATTTCAAGCTTGTTCAAAAGAAGAGAGCGAAATAGCAAATGCACAACCTAAAGGTATACGTAAAACCAGCAATGCAATCAATCATCAAGAATATATTATTTACGTTTAAATCTAAGTTATCAACCGTTTAAGAACATCATTTTATTGTTATTCTATACTTTTTTGTTAAACATGGTATGATGAATGAATTCGAAAGTAGTAAGATGTTACTTGAAAATATAGCGTAAAAGTATTTTGGGTTACTTTAATGGGAAAAATTTACTCCTAGATTAAAATTTACAAAAAATTACAGTATAAAGTATTCTTTTATAGGAATGAAATAATTTTATTCGGAAGTTTGTTTTTTTTTGTTTTTTTGTTTTTTGTTTTTTTTTGTTTTTTGTAGCGAGAAGAACAGATTATGCAGAAAAAATAAGACTGATTTCTTTTTAAAATAATAAAGAAACTTTAAATAACAATTCATATTTAATTACTAAAATAAGTATTGGTTCTTTTTTTATACAAGAATATGTAAATAGGATGCAGAAAACAGAGAGACGCAAAAAACTAACACCGATATTGACGGATCATAAAACAGTTCTTTCAAGACACAAAAATGACTGAACGGGAGATATGAAATTAGAGTAATATCATAATATTCATCCGATATTAGTCACTCAAAGTGTGATATTTGAATCATGTTCTTTCCGTACATCCATGACAAAAATAATTTAACATTTCCTAAAAGGAAAAAATAAAATTCTTTTAAAAAGTTCATACTTAAAAATGGTATTAATCTTTGCATTGTAATCTTTAAACATGTCTTTATTGAATGAAAGAAGCACTTGTAACTAGAAGTAATTGGAGTAAATTTCAAAATCACACTGAAAAAATTACAAAGAATTTTTCTTTAGATAAATAGCAACACTTAATATGTTTTTTTCTGTCCATTCTGAAAGAAAATACTGTTTTATTAAATTCTGCAAACACCGATTGCCAAAAACATTTTTGAGTTTTATTTAATTACTTTTATAAAATACGAGACAAATTTTACGTATGATTACACATGATATTACATAACATTTTATTGAAATTATACCCTCAGGGATTTTTTTTCTAGAACAGTAAAAAAAATAGACGAACACCCGACAAATTAAAATTTATTCACGAGATTTCAAAAACGAGAATGAAACATCACCACACCACAATATTTCACCCAATTTTTTAAAAATAGCTTTTTAGTAAAACAAAAATTCCGATTTTCGACAAATATTTTAAGACAGTGAGTATCGATATTTTACTTACATTTTGGAAGAAAGCATCGATTTTGGAGACTCCTACATCTTGCTCTTAGGAATATCACCTGATGAATTAAAAGAAATCCACAGACGGCGTCTCGATCGGCTTAAATCAGGGTCTACATTCTCCAACTACTACTAATACTTGATGACTTTCAATAACATCTACGACTACACTAAATAGTATAACACATCACTCAATAAATCCCGGTCCTAACTAATAAAAAGATAACTTTTAGGCAAAATTCGATTTTATTCATAGTCTCCTTCTATAGTGATACACTGATTCGAACGTTTCTCTAACAATTCGATGCCTTTTTCTTGATAGATTTGTCTTTGGCCTCAAAATACCCCTCAGTTTTCGATATCACTTCTTCATTGGAGCCAAATCTATTTCTCTGGGGTTTTCATTTGAGGTCTACAAACAGCCAGTATCTGGAGATTAGGGTGGATGCAGAAGTTCTGCTATTGTTGTGATGGACTTGTGACACAATGCGTTTTCTTAGTGAAAGATCAGTTTCTTCATTTGTGGACGTTTTCTTCTTTTGGGAGGGGGGGGTTCTTCGTTCAAACGCACTGATAATGCTGTATAATATTCGCTATTGACGGTTCTTCTTCTCTCAACGTAATCGATGAGCAAAATACTTTACGCATCCTAAAATACGGAAGCCAAAGCCTTGCTTGGCTTGCTAATGTTTGGGTTTTTGGTTGCTTTGGACGCCTTTCATCTGCTGCTGTACACTCAGTTAACTCCGGATCCATGTTTTATCCATTGTTACATATTTACGCAAAAACTTGTACTTTTCACGTTGAAACAGTTGCAAACAACGTTCTGAATCGTTGACGCGTTGTTGCTTTCGATCGATTGTGAGCAAACGCGGCACTCACTTTAAACACAGCTTTCTCATTGACAAAAGTTCATCCAAAATCAGTAAATACATTACCTTCTGATATGTTCAACTCATCTGCTATCTCACGCATTTTCAATTTACAATCAGCCAAAACGAGTGAATTGTTTTAGTGTTTTCCTGTACAAATGCCGATTTGGGGCAACCTGAGCGCTCAGCATCATTTGTGTCTATACAACTGCGTTTAAAGTCAGCATATCAACTTTTAACCATTGTTTCCGACGGAGCAGCGACCGAATAACACTTATCAAATCATTGCTTTGCTTGAGCAGTATTTTTCCTATCAGAAAGCAATGCTTTGTCGACACACGAAATTCAAATTTTTCTATTGTTTTGAATATTTCCAACAGTAGCTTCACTTAAATAGCTGTAATTTGTAAACTAATAACCCGATTGGGCCCTAATTTTGAAGGTTAGAACTTCATAAAATCATATGAATCTTTTATTAATGGCGCCATCTATATGTCAGTCCCGAGACTTATTAAGTGATGTGTTATAAACCGACAGTACCAGATGCAGTACCAGATGCCTAGTTCTCCATTTTATCGACGAATTTAATATAAAAATATAATCAATTTTTACATGTTTTAGCCGTTTCCATTGGCTCCCTCCTTTCTTCTCTCTACATTTTCACATTTTTTCTTCTTTATTTTCTTCTTCACTTTCTACTTTTTCTGTATCTCTCTTTTTCAACTTTATTTTTCTATTCTTTATAAAAGTACAATTTCTTTTTTTAATGCCAAAAGATTTGAGCTTAAATATTGTAACCAATATCAATATCTGTCTGCAATTCAGTTCCGGCCAAAATTTAGAATTTCTTTTAGCTGTTTCCATTGGCTCTTCCCTCTGTACACTTTCTCACTTATTTTCCTCTTCATTTTTTATTTCTTCTGTACCTTTCTTCTTCCTCTTTCTTTTCTTTTGTTTGTAGCTTTCACGTGTTCTAGCGTAATAATTAATAATAAATATTCATTGCTCTGATTTTATACTGAAAACCGTTTTAACTTAATGTTTTGAACGTTGCAATTATTTTCTTTGCTCTTATTCATTTAAATATGTATACATTTTTGCATCATTTTACTTCCTGAACGTTAAAATGTTGAAATCTATAGTGTTCTTATGAGTTTGCTCTGAGCGCTCAAATCGTAAGATGTGATTGAAAAAAGAAAAGGTTTTTGACCCTTTTTGCATCTCTCGCCAAGCCTTAAATATTAAATCTTATAACGTACGAATTTACCGTTACAGCGCCACGGGGTTTATTGGCATGAGTTAATATTGAACTTGAGAATTTCTTCTTCTTTGTTGTGATGTCTACTTGATTAACTTTCTTAGTGAGATAATCCTTTCAATGCGCTCTCACGATATAAAAAATAACCTTTTTGCAAACCTTCATTATAAAAAAATAAATTCAAACCCATTTCAAAACCTGACAAAATTGTCAAAGTTATTTTTAATTGATATGGTAAAGTCAACAGTATGCACAATAATAAAGAAAATTTTAAAAATTTGGAAAATATTAAAGATAAATCCTACTTAGATAAAAACTGTCAGTTTAACTTCTCAGATATAATAAACTTTTAGCAGTAAGTGTAAATTATGAAACACAGTCGAACAGTCATTTGCGTAATCTCATTTTAAAGAAACCATTCAATAAAAAAGAAAATTCAAGGAAACTTCTTTCGGTAACCAAAACTCTGTTTGATCATTAGAAATTTTTTTTAAAAATCGTATCATTATGGTTCAAAGAGAGACAGGTAATGCGGATAAAGAATTAAACAAATGAAAATTCCCTTGACTATTAATCCCAGAAAAGTCAGTTAATAACTACGCGTCTATCTACAAATTGCTGAACGTTCTATACTAGCTTATATTCATAACGATAAAATAGAACTTTCTTAGGAGCGAATATCAACCAGAAGTGTTATCGCCAAAGAACAGTCAACAATGTACGTTTTCGAAGAATAGTTTAATCTTACTGCTACAAGGAAATGCATAAGATTATTACAAATTAAAAATTATGCTAATATCGCAGTAGACACAGTAAGAAAGCTTGAGTCGCAACCACATTATTCGAGAAGTGATTTTGATCTCATTATGTAGCAGAAATATAAAAATATTACAAAAATAATGAAATTTACTTCGATGTTCTGTTGTTGATAGATAAATCTCCAATTATCCACCATTCTTACACAATATCAGCTTAAAAATCAAAATATTTTTGCTTCCAACCATGTATCTATCTTGTGTCTAATTTTCCAAAGAACAATCACAAAATTTAAAGATTAACATACCCATTACATGTTTGAAAAACCTATTGATAGAATTAATAAAGCTCTAAACACTGAAAAAGAAATTAAATTTTTTAGAAATTAATTTCCTCTTTATAAAAGATAAATGTTCTTTTCCTATTTAATGAAAATATTTATTTACGATTATGAAGACTGATAGTAAAAGAAAAAGTTTGTAGAAAAGAATAGCATTCGATTTTCTTAAAAACTGACAACCATCAAAAGAGAGTAGTAAGTGCATGCGTTACCATTATCTAGGAATATAGACATCAGGTGTTATTTAGTTCAGGTCCGATTTCAGGTCTAAGTTCTTCGCAATCGGTTGGGAGAACTAGGTGATATGTGTCTTCTATCTAGGTCGATCACTGAGATCTTCCACCACCAAAGTGCTTGTTCAAAACTGCAAGCTTTCGGTTTCACCAAAACCTGGTTCCGTTATTCATTCCTTGTCGCCGTTTGGCTTTACAAGACTTGGTTGGTGAAAGAAAATCATCGTAGAAGAAAGTGCCAATGGCGCAAATTTGTTTAAGGTATTTCTCAGGCTGCAAGGAAGTAACTCACACACTTAATTTAATGAAATTCCTCAATCCAGTTATGAAACTGCAACGGGCTACCGCTGACACTTGTAGGATTTCGAGTGGTGCCATTTGTATCATGTCCATCATGTGTAACCCTGGTCAATCGCTGAGATTATTTGCAAGTGCCATCCGCTTGTTCCGCATTACCAGAAGTTTAGAACTTTTGATGACATATATTAAAAGCATATATTGAGAGATATAAACATGTATCGACTGCTACGAAGTTTAGGTCACAGTGTCGGGCCAGGAAGTTTTTCTCGCCTGAGTCCATCTTGCATATACAAATCAACCAGCCGACCGTGCATTAAAAATTGTTGTCATATCTGGTTGGGCGCCCCTGCCATTCATCTCAGGGTTCTCGACAGGCTCCAAAGGAGAATCTGTAACGTGATCGGTCCCGACCTAGCAGCTCGACTCCAGCCACTTTCTTACCGGCAGGATGTGGCTTCCCTCTGTCTATTCTACAAATATTTCATGGCTTGTGCTCCAACGAGCTTAGCTCACTAATGCCCCCTCTGCAAGAATTTACTCGAGTAACCAGATCAACTAAACGCACCCGCCACTTCTACTCCACCAGCTTCCTTTCTCACACTTCTCGCCTGTGGAACTCCTTTATGTATACTTGCTTTCCTGACGGCTACAATCTCTAAGAATTTAAACGCAACTTCAATTCCCGTCTCTGGTCTACTTGACTCCAGTCCTTTTTTTGTCCTTTCCCCATCATCTCGTGTATATTGTTCTTTTCCTTTCTCACTCTACCCTCGCAACTGTTTTCACGCCGGTGTTCTCATCCCACTCTTGCCCTTTCTCCGACACTCCCTGTAACTGGTTCATCTTTCTCTTCGCTCTCCTCCTGCTTAAACTTTCATTTTTCTCTTATGTAGCCCTCTGCGTACCAGTGTCGGTACCGCATTGCTTGAGGTGAAACGATAAAAAAAATGTAAATAAACATCTAACACTGAATCGATTTTTAAAAACACTCAAATGTTTGGAGTAAAGTACCTCAGAATATGTTATTCTATTCATGGGGATTCTTTCTTTGCTTATTTGAATTTATTTTATTTTATTTTTTAACAGTATGGGTAATAAAATCGATATTAGATTATTTTCAATCATAATCGTCTAAAAATTGTGTTTTTGGAATGAAAAATGAGTTGCAAATATTTTTTATGACTTTTTTATTTATTATAAAACAAAACAAGTTTTAATTTGGAAAAAGCAAACATTTCTGCAATATTCTCTTCTATTCTAAATCACTAATTATTTAATTTCACTATGAATAATCTCGATAGCAGAATCACCTGATAAGTCTTCCTGCATGATGGCACCACTTTCTCAATGCTTAACACTTGGAAAGATACATTTGCTGTTGTATTTGTAAATATATCTTTGAAGAGACTTCTGTAGAGTATCATCAGTCAGTCAGTTAAGTGCCATTGCTGTTTTTCCTAGGTACACGCTGATCCGATGGAGATCAAAACACTCTGAAAGTATATAAATAGTCAGTCAGTTAAGTACCATACGTGATACACGCTTGGGCGATCTTCATACAGCGATAGCATTTAATTTTTTGTGGGTTGGATGCGCCAGACTAACACAGCTTTATTTTAATTTGAATGTTTCGTTTTGCTTTTATTTTTTATTGGGTTCCTCCCCTCCTCACATCATTTCATGGGGAAAATTATTAGAAAATTGTATAAAAAAAGAAAAATATATATTATATACATTTTAAGATGTTTAAATAGTGGGTGTTTTAGTAAGACACCGGTGACTATGTGGCATTGGGATACATTATAAACTGAATCGAGAAGGATGGGTACTTTTGGTGGGTGAGGAATTTGATAGATGAAATAGGTTGCGAATTGTATTAATTATGTGTAGAATGGTCACAGTTACCGATTCTTTCCAAAAATTTCTCCTTCGCACAAGTGCTACAAATTGATGTAAAAAAATAATTAAATAAAGGTTGCGATGAATAAAGGGTTGTCTAAATTACGCACAAATGAAAATAACACTGACATCCTATTTTAACAGCTATATTTATCATAATTACACAAATATATCTCAAAATAGTAAACAGTAAATTTATTCAATAAAATCGCCATTGGGTTCAAACACGGCCCCTAGGCGAATTTGGAATCTCTTGCATCTCCTTTGAGTTTTTTCCTTGTTTAATTTGGTGAATGCTGTCATAATCCTTGCCTTTAATTCATCTTTGGTATTACAAGATTTTTAGTCACTCGCTCAACTAAAGCCCACATAATAATCAAGTTTAGAGAGTTAGGTGGCCAGATGTAAGGAGTGATGTGGTCACAAAAATTGTCTGACAGCCGTGATTGGGTTCTCCTGCTTATGTGGCATGATGCAGAGTTCTGTTGCTAGACATAGGATTTTCTTGACTCAGAGCAGCACTACCTCCTCAAGGCACTTGATGTAGGCCTCCGTGTTGAGTTTAAATCCCTGTGGAAAAATAAATGGTGGTATAACATCGCCATCAGTAGTGATCATTCCAAACACCATATTAACTGGATATATCATCCAACTCTTTCCGAATCCTCTACACTGACACACAAATACTCTGAAATGTTCGTATTGGAGCTTCGGGCGCGAATGTCAAGCAGTACAACATGCTCTTTTCAAAATTCTAGGCGAATTGCATCATAGCTCTCCTTTTCTAACAGACAGTACTCAACTGACCCTACAATACTGTGCAGCTGATAGAACGGTGACAACTTACCCATCGCAGTCTGTAAACAATTTTTTGGTGCGTATATTATCAAATGCTTTTGCATAATCTATAAAACAGATATACATCTTTCTGTATGTGCATTACTCCTTTTGATTGAATTCTCATCATAAATATCGAATTCTTTGTTTCAGTTTCTTTAACAAAACAGAATTGTTTTTATCTTATTTTTTTTAATCTAATTTTATTACGCCTTCTATCAATTTATTTTTATTACGTCGTCTATCAATAAAGATTCGATGATAAATTTCGGTAAGTGGCTCATTAGACTATCCGATTAAGTTCACATTCATGTGTCACTAGCTTCTTAAGAACCGCTATGAAGATGTATCTGCTAAGGTTTTCCATTAAGTCACCACTGTCGTATATTTTATTCTTTATTTCCGTTATATATTCGTTATCAAAATTGTTCAAAACTGCAATCATCTCTAGCAAGAGAGAAGATATTACAGTTTCTTTTCCCATGTCTAAAGTAAACGGAAAGTAATCTTGCCTCTCAAATAGTTGTAAAGAGTAAGATGAAAAATTAACACGTAACACATAGCTAAGTATCTCATACATCGTCTTTGATCATTTGCTGACTCTAGAAAATACGTTCCTTGCTTTCATAATACTTTTTTGTTAAACCTAATCTGATTTCGCTATGAAGCAACTGTATATCAAATGGTAAAAGCCAAGCTTTTAACAGTTTGCAAAATTCAAGTCTAGATAGTCATTTGTTCACGCATTTTTTTCTTGAATGGAAAATCTTCAATTTTTCTGCCAGTTTCAAAATATTAACGGTTTTCTGTTCTATAGCCTTCAGTTCCGGCTGATCTACAAATAAGTTACCTATTTTAGTGGCGTAAACTTATATAAAAAACAAGCGTCTTTACAACAATAAGGCATGAGTCAATTTTGAGGGGAGCCTCTGTTTTTCTTCATTCCCTTCCACTCATTTTAGAGTCTTTTAAACAGAGTCATAACAGTCAAATTACCCTTTTTAAAGAGTTCTCATGCACTATTTATTTTTCAAAAAACTAGGTAGCAAAGTCAATACAGGTTTATCTCCGATGTATTTCTCCCAAACAAAAGCGGCTCAAATTAAGAGCTCGGAAGTAAAATAGAACAAAACGTAGATAGAAAATTACACGTTAGTGTGACTGTTTATGATTAAGATTTCTATATTATTTACATTGTTCGAACTGTTGTCGTTATCTTTATTGCCATGTTTACGACATTTCGGGCGTCGTACGCTTCGGCTTTCTTCGGGTGCTAAGAATTTCGAAACGAATCCTTTATTTAGATCACTGACGTATAATGTAGTTATCTCCCTTTAATTCTTTATGTTATTTTTTCGCCATTGCTGTAACCTGGTATTGAACTCACAACTCTTTAGGTCAAATCACTGAAAGTAACCAACGTCTATATCCACTGAGTCATGTGTCCTCGAGGATTAATTTCTGGCACATATAAACCTAATATTTCAGTTAAATTTTTTTTACCAGAGCTCATATTACAATCTTTGGCGCTAATGATTTTCTATAGCACTTCGATTTACTGGTTCCTATATTGTATTCATTTCTGTGTTTTGCCGGCTTAGGAGATTTTTGTGGCCTAGCATATGCGCTGATTCCTTGAGTTTACGTAGCTTTCAATAGTCTTCTATGTCAATTATTTCAACTTCATCCCATAGAGGGACAGTGATCCCATTTCTCGCACCATATGTTTCAGTTATACCTGATTTTTCTATCTCCCCTCGTATTACGGCCTTGCAATATTCTTGTAGTCTTAACTTAAGGGAGCGGCTCGTTTCTCTTTTACATTTCTTTCCACAGCTACATGGAATGGTGTACACACAGTCCTTAGTCATGTTCCCGTCTATTGGAGGTTTTACTCGGGAGAGGTATCTGCGAAGTGTCGAACCACTTTTGAAGGTTGTCCCGATGTTAGATGAACCACAGATCTTTTGTATTTTCTCCGATAATCCCTTCATATAGGGTAGACAAACAGAGACTGTTTTCTGGGCGTTGTTATTCTCATGCATTCTCTCTTACACATTCGTTGGAACTGCTGTCATGTACCCTCAGTAGTTGTTACGTTGAAGGGTACTGTTTATACAGACAATTTCCTGTTCATATGTCTATGGATCGCAGCTTTTGAATTTCGCTCGATATAGCAAGTAGCAGATGATCCCTTTCTTTACATTATATGGGTTGCAGTTATGGTATTGTCCGGTGAATGTTGGCTTGTCTTGAACCCTTTCTCTGTTCGAGATATTAGTACATCCAGGAATGCTATTTTGTTGTTCTCTTTTTCCATAGTGAACTGTATGGATGATTTTATTCAGTTCACATGAACTAGTAGCGTCGGGACCTCTTTCTGGTGTGAATCGTTCATTAACATATCTCAGCCATAGAGCTATAGATTCTAATTCCATCTCTTCAAAATATTCCGTGTATATGCTGACCAGTGATAGTGATAATGGTGGACCCACTACTAAGCCTCCGTCCTACCGATATATATATCTGAATCTATTCTGAAGTATGTTGTTTGTGTTAGGAAAGTCAGCACCTTAATCAGGTTATCTAGTGGTATACTGGTACATTCTCCTAGAGATAAGTTCGAGGCCAGAGTGTCCCTGACTACCGATAGTGCCTCCACCGTGGGTACCTTGGTGAACACATTCAGGCGCATCATTTGTTTGCTTTGGATCAGAGCTTCTTTTGATTAGCTCCAAAAAGTAAGCGGAGTTTCAGACATATGATGGTGACTTTTCTATGAGTGGGTCAATTATATCCACAAGGAAGCGACTCAGAAGATGGTAGACAGAGCTTTGGCGGCTAACAATTGGCCTCAGCGGTATACCGTCTTTGTGAATCTTTGGTAGACCATACATGTGAGGTAGCATTCTGTAGAGTTGGAACAACTGCTTGTATGTCTTAGGCCAAAAGTGATCCTTGTTCTTGATAAAAATCCGCGGCAACTGTTATTCTCTTTTCAACATAGAGTCTTTCTTTACTTTGCTATAGCTACCACTTCTAATGAGGTCTTTCAGTTCCTCAGTGTATTCTGGTTTTTCCATCACTACAGTTGCATTACCTTTTTCAGGCTATAGCAGTGTTGAACAAATAACAGAGAGTTAAGTTAAATGGAGATAACTATATGGCTACTGGAAGTGGAATTGCATATGTAATGAGAATGATATACCAAGTGATCGAGATAAAGAATTCGATTCGAAATTCTTACCACCGGAAGAAGGCCGGAGCGTACAATGGCCGAAACATCGTAAACATGACAATAAAGATGAGGACAATAGTCCGAACAATGTAAATAATGTAAATACTACCTCATCTCAGAAGTATATACAAGTACTGAAAGATTTCTATGTTAAGTTAATTCTGGTTCCATTTTCATTTATGATTATTTTAGTTCTTTTAGGTTTGACAATTTTTATTTTCATTGTCTGTTATGCATGTAGGATCTCTTAGGGAGAAAATTTCGTTCAAATTTTCAACTTCCTCAGTATTCTTGCTAAAAACATATTATAAGATCTTGATCGTCTCAATCTTTCCACGAATCTCCAAATATTTCAATCTTGTCTCTAGTATTTTCAAGACTGATCTCTGCAAGTTATTATCAACACAACTCAAATCCGCGTCTTCCAGTTTCATTATTTTCCAAGCAGAAATTCTAATTGTATTTTTCTAATTCTGCAGTTTTTTTGTTTTGTTTTTTTTTGTTTTTGTTTTTTTGTTTTTTTGTTTTTTCTTTGTTTTTTCCCACCATGTTGTTCTCTGGAATAGTCACGTTTACGATATAGCAGACTTCCATTTTTCTTGTAATGTCGTTGTTGCTCTTGTTTTGTTATTGTTGTTCTCGTTTTTACCCTTCTTAACACTATTATTTTTGGAGGTCGTTGCCCTAGTCCTTATCAGTGTTCCATCCGTCCTCTTCTATACACTTTACCGCCCGCCAAATCAAGATGATACGATGTCTCAGTGTCTTCAACGTCTTTGCAAAACTCTTTTTCGTTCCCAAATGTTAATCTTCCATGTTTGCATCGAAAATACAAGGGAGAAAGAAAGCAAGAAAGCGCCTCCTAATTTATGATTCCTTAATTTGATTGTATCTGGATACTCCCCCACCCTTTCTGGAAAACTTTATATAAATGGCCGTCACTGATGTCATCGCTGTCCTCGTTGTTGTCACTTCTCTGCACCGCCTTCAACTCTAGTCTGCCCAATCACTGACGCTCACACGTTCGACATTCACCATGCCGCTTGTTTACACTCGTACCACACCTCTTTTTCGCTATTCGTCAAACAACCCCTATCAGCACATTCCCCTAATTGAATATCGGGGCGACGATTCCCTGTCAGACTGCTTCTTGATGGATTGTAAGGTCCACTGCAGGTCAACACATTCATTAATTGAAACCGTGAGTGTGGTAGATTGGGATGGGGGTGACCCGAATATCAGCCGCGTGATGAAAATCTTTGCCTAACCTTACAAATTTAGAAAGAAGCTTTACCTCCACATTCCACCCTTCTACCTCACCAACGCCAGGTTTCCCTTGTCTTTGCCCGAGAATTCCTCACTGCAATTATCGAAAACTCCCAGACAATCACTCAGGAAATTTTGGCCCTGATCGTAATAAATCATTAGCCTATAAATAAAGAGCGGTTTTAATTACAAAGACATATATGGCCCCATTTTTCTGCCGATATGACAAGCCCTCGTTTAATATGAAGGGAAACATTTAATTATAAGATTCCACAGCCACGCGTTGAATAAGTTAGGTCTGATGAGACGGATACAAAGAGAGAAGCGGGTAAATTTTGATTTCATGTTTCCGGTTACTGTGGAAAATAATTTCAATTCATCTCTTCGTTTCTTTAAACCATTACGTAATGATTTTATTTCAAAGATATAAGGACGGTATTTGGCTCTTTTCACAAACTAATATTTTTTTTTAAATTTAGTGTTTTTGTTCGGAACTATCCATTTTAAATTGGGCAAACTATTGAGAATTTGATTAAGTATACATATTTTTTTCGAGCCACTTTCCTTCGTTATTAGTTTTGTTTTTATACACCACTACCTTTTACTTTAGGGCCCTATTTTGGATTCGCAGTCACAGGTACAATGTAACTTGTATTCGTCTTCACAGCAATACACTAAATCTAACTTAGTATGGCACAAGATAGAAAAAGCTAAGCATCAAATAATAATTAACAACAGTAGTAATGATAAGCGAGACTAGCATTTCACTGTTAGGCGTGTTTGTTAGGATCCTCTTATTTGTAAGTTATTGATCAGATGACTTTGTTTTTATTTGTGCCCTTTCAAATTCTTTTATTTGAAACTGAAACTTTTGAACTGTTTCAGTTTACTTAAATGAAATAATAGGAAGTGTTTCAGTTACTGACTGTGGTATTACTATCATTATATCTTCAATGAAATCATAGGGAGTATTTAAGTTATGACTGGTATTGCTATCATTATATCTTCAATGAAATCATAGGGAGTATTTAAGTTATGACTGGTATTGCTATCATTATATCTTCAATGAAATCATAGGGAGTATTTAAGTTATGACTGGTATTGCTATCATTATATCTTCAATGAAATCATAGGGAGTATTTAAGTTATGACTGGTATTGCTATCATTATATCTTCAATGAAATCATAGGGAGTATTTAAGTTATGACTGGTATTGCTATCATTATATCTTCAATGAAATCATAGGGAGTATTTAAGTTATGACTGGTATTGCTATCATTATATCTTCAATGAAATCATAGGGAGTATTTAAGTTATGACTGGTATTGCTATCATTATATCTTCAATGAAATCATAGGGAGTATTTAAGTTATGACTGGTATTGCTATCATTATATCTTCAATGAAATCATAGGGAGTATTTAAGTTATGACTGGTATTGCTATCATTATATCTTCAATGAAATCATAGGGAGTATTTAAGTTATGACTGGTATTGCTATCATTATATCTTCAATGAAATCATAGGGAGTATTTAAGTTATGACTGGTATTGCTATCATTATATCTTCAATGAAATCATAGGGAGTATTTAAGTTATGACTGGTATTGCTATCATTATATCTTCAATGAAATCATAGGGAGTATTTAAGTTATGACTGGTATTACTATCATTATATCTTCAATGAAATCATAGGGAGTATTTAAGTTATGACTGGTATTGCTATCATTATATCGTTATTCCCAACTTATTCAACTACAGTTAGAACAATATTTTCTCAAAAACATCTTACAAACTATGTTAAATATTTATTTTAATTAGTTTTTCGTTCATTTTACTTAAGTTACATTACACTCTGGTTTTTAGTTAAAATGTATCAATGCGAGCATTATGAAAATCATTATTCATAATAAAATGTGTTCATAATAAAAATTTGGCGGCTGAGAAGCTGTGTTTGCACAAAATGTATTGATGCAAACGTTATCAAAAATAGTTTGCAAAATAAAATGGGTTCGTAATAAAAATCCTTGTGGCGTAGAAACTGTATTTACTCAAAATGTATTGATACAAAAATTATCAAAAATATTTTTTGTAATAAAATAAGTTAATAATAAAATTTTATGGCTCAGATCTGTGTTTCTTCAAAATGTAGTGAACTGAACGTTATCGAAACTATTGTTTATATCAAAATGGGTTTATAATAAAATCTTTGTGGCGCAGAAACTGTGTTTGATCAAAATGTATTTATGCGAATGTTATCAAAAATTTTTTTCAAAATTAATATACTTTGTAATAAAAACCTTGTGGGATAGAATCCGTATTTACTCAAAATGTATTGATGCAAACGTTATCAAAAATATTTTGCTTAATAAAATGGGTTCATCATAAAATTTCTGAGATTTATGTTTACTCAAAATGTATTAATGCGAGCATTAGCAAAAATATTTTTCAATATAAAATTGGTTCGTAATACATTCCTTGTGGTGTACAAACTGTGTTTACTCAAAATGTATTTATGTAAATGTCATTACAAATATTATACATAATAAGAAATGTTTAAAATAAAATTTTTGTGGCGTAGAAACTATCGTGAGAATGATGCGAAAGGTTGTCAAAGACATTTTGCATAATAAAATGGGTTCATCATAAAATTTTTTAGTTTCAGATATTTGTTTACTCAAAATGTATTGAGGCAAACGTTATCAAAATATGTTGCATGATTAAATTGGTTCATAATAAAATCTTTGAAACTCAGATCTGTGTCTACTCAAAATGTAGTGATGCGAACGTTATCACAAATATTTTTCATGAGAAGCTGGGCTTTATTTGAAGACCTAATTGTAGCCGCAGGCAATATTAGCTTCAATACTGTAATCCAAACAACAAAAATTCATCTGAATCATTTATAGAATATAGTACTGTAGAGATTTAAATCAGAATAAAAAACAAACGCCCAAAAGTTTGAATTTGAGTTTGTGATTTATTTAACGGCATATCAACACCTGTGGTTTATTTAATGCCAAAAAGGTACGGTTTTAAGGTATTTTTAATGTTCAGTTACAGTGAGAAGGTTGATTTAGTCAGATTTTGATAAAACTTTTTATTTTATTTTATAAAACTGAAGATGTCTTCTAGTTTTGTATTCAAAAATGTATTAGTGCTAATTTTTTCCTTCAAAAACATATTATGACAATAAATTTTTCCTTTAAAAATGTATTATGGTGATCATTTTTTCTTCAAAAATGTAATTTTTTCTATAAAAGTCTATTTATATGGGACGTGCGTTGTGGTGCATTGGATATCGGCTCGGAACGAGAAATCGAGGAGCCGAATTCGAATTCCAGCCGAATTCATTGTATTCACTTACGCGCAAATACCCTTGGGAAAGGTATTAATTCGTCTATTCCTTCCAGTTATGGGTTAAATAACAGGACAGATTGGGTTCTATAGCCTTGGTCGGCAACCAGTCTACCGCAGAAAGCAATGGCAACCTACTGCGGGATAATCTTCTGCCCAGTCAGTCATGTCTCTTTCGAGACATGATCGCCCAAGCGTGTATCACGTATGGTACTTAACTGACTGACTATTTATATACTTTCAGAGTGTTTTGATCCCCATCGGATCAGGGTGTACCTAGGAAAAACAGCAATTAAGAGGTGATTCCTGACAACCTCCTAATCAAAAGCCTTGCTGCTGGATGCAGCTTACCGTCATACCCAGAACCACCAAAATTAGAGTTACAAATTGTAGATGTTAACAACAGAGCATGTAAAGATCTTTAAATATCTGGGAAGTGTTTAAACAGAGGATGGGAAACGCGAAATCAATATTCAAACATGAAATGGACGAGCAAAAATGCATTCCAACAGCTAACCACAATATTGAGAAACAGAAAACTTTCGTTAGAAATAGAAAAAATTGTTGGATTGCTACGTGATATCCATCCTCTTATATGGCAATAATTGTTGAACAATTTCCCCAATGATAAGGAGAAAACTGGCGACAAGAAAAATGTAATTCTACAGAAGAATACTGAGAATTTCATAGACGGTGCGAGTAAGTAAAGTATAAGTTTTAAGAAAGAACAAAAAGAAATCACATTCAGAATCAAAAAGTGACAGCTGACATTCCATGGATACATCATAATATAAAAGGAAAACTTGGAAAACTCAACTCTCACAGGGCAACAGTGGGAGCAAGAAAGATAGGGAAAGACAGCATGCCATCTACCTGATGAGGTTGTGAAAATGAATGGCGGAATGTGACAGGGCATTTGTAAAGTTAGAAAAACGGCTAAGAGTCACAAGAGATACGAAGTTTTGGGAAACATGATTGCCCATGTCCTGAAAGGATACTGCGCATAGAAGAAAATAGTTAAAGAACAAAACTACGAAAACTGGACTTTCTTTAGAAACATTAACTCACAATGAGGTTTCAATTTATTCAACCATTATTTTGTCCTACATATTCACAATTATGAGATACCTAGTAACAATCGACCTCATTACATAGTTCTGATAGTCCACTTAGCTTGATCATTATAACTTCTCAATCTTGCTTACAGGAGATAAATAAAATCTTGCTTACAGGAGATAAATAGAATATTTCCAGATTACTAGCTAAATAATATAAACAAAACTGTCCATGAATTAAGAATTTTTTTTTTTAATCATATCACCCCAAGCAAGGCGATAACGCCACTGATGCGCAGGGGGCTACGTAAGAGTAAAAAAATGGAAATGAGAAAGCCGAAAACCACATCCTAAACAGGGAACAAGGGATGAGCCTCTTCACCTGTTCAATAGACGTGGGTATAGTGTGAACCGGGCGATAGTTTAGTCTATCTACTCCAATTGAAAAAAAAAGAAAAAAAGAAAAAAGAAAAGAGTGAAAAGATTGGAAAAGAGAAAGCCGGAAACCGCATCCTAAACAGAAAACAAGAAATGAGCCTCTTCACCCGTTCAATAGATGTGGGTGGAGTGTGAACCGGGCGATAGTTTAGTCTATCTACTCCAATTGAAAAAAATAAAGAGAGAAAAGAGTTAAAAGATTTAGAAGTTGTTTGTTACTATTGCTTCAGCTTAAATTTAGGCATTTTTATAGTAGGTATAAAATATCAAAGTTAGGATATTTTTATATATGTTGTAAATATATATATATATATATGTGTGTGTGTGTGTGTGTGTGTGTGTGTGTGTATGTGTGTGTGTGTGTGTGTGTGTGTGTGTGGCAGAGCGAGATACAAAACGTGTTTAATTCATATCTCTCGCTGGTTCATCAACAGAAAATTATCTCGGTAATCGTATCCAGAATTCAAATTCAAGTCGGTTATTACTTTTTCAGCATCGCTGCATAATGCGTTCACTCATGCCAAAGAACAGCTGTTAAAAGCAGATTCGCTGAAATGTAATGACGATATAAGTGTGTGGATCAATACAGAAAAGTTATGAAGTGTCAACGAAAAGTTTTTGGAAGATAAAGAAACAAATAGAGAATTCGTAATAATACATGTGCACACGCAAATATTCTTTATCTAATACAAAGAATACAATTCTCTTTACAAAATTCACAATATAGACTAAAAAATAAGTCCATAGAAAAAGAAAAAAGAAAAAAGAAACGGATTAAGATTAAATATATTTACTGAAATATTTATTTAGATGAGCTTTTTACAATGAAAGAAATTCATATGAAGCTAAACTTTCAAATACGGAAATGTATGCCTACTTTGAAAATCAGCATCTGAAATTCATGCTTAAGGTCAAACAGACTGAAGCATAATTGCTTAGCCACGTATAAGGCAACGATTTCATCGTTATCATGTTATAACTATTTATAAAGCTTACTGTACTAGAAACCAAGATCAGATAACGGGAATATATAAGTAGGAAGATTGTGTTACGCCAATCTTCAAAAAAGGAAAGTTTCGTCTGTTAAAAAATCACATATATAAATTTTGGTGATTTGTTTTTATTTTTATGTTTCTTATCTTAGCGTTGGTGGGAAAAATTTCTCATACCTCATAAGACTACTTATTAAAAAAGTAATGGTTTATCCATTTTTACTGATGCGCATATATATGAGAGTGCATTTGAATCGCTTGGAAGAAATGCTCCAACTTATTGTATCTTGACAAGTAATCTTATTCAACCGAAAAGAATTCTTTTTCATCTGAAAAAAAGCACATTCTAATGTCAAAAGCGATGATGATTATTAATCATCGGATTATATGTGGATTTGCACCTGACTGAACAATAAGGCAATTTCAAAGAAAAAATATACACTGACGGCGTTCCATAACTTTAAAGAAAATCTACAAAATGTTTTATATGCTTTAAATTGTGCTACATCATTTCAAAGAAAAACAATTTTGCCTCAAGTAGATAGATAGATAGATAGATAGATAGATAGATAGATAGATAGATAGATAGATAGATAGATAGATAGACGCTGAAAAATGTAAAGCCATATAGACATATAGACACTTACTATAATAAATAAGTTTGTATCAACGACTAGTCTTTGGTCTAGATAAAATGTTTAATTTCCTCAATTTGACGTAACACAATTTTTCTGTCTTAAATTATCTTTAATAACATTGTTCTTTACGAAATTACATTTAGTAAATATCAATGATAAACAACAATCCTTTAAGAATATAAAAGCACAATAATTAATATTAATTATGGTATAGAGAAAAACAACGAAGGAAATTGATTCGTTCAACCAGGTAATTAACGGAACACTGTATAGAAAAGAGAACTCCAGTCAGATTCAATAAAGGAGAATTAAAAGAAAAGGAAAGAAATCAACCAAGAATTCCTCAGGAAAATTAAAATATTTTCAATTAAATTCAACAACAGAAATATGATGAACGGAGTAAATACATGTACAGTATCCTTAGTGAAATATTCAAAGTCATTTCTGAACTAGACAAGAAGTAGTTTCGATTAACGGACAAGAAAACTTATTAAAATGAAAAAAATGACATTGACAAACCAAATATAAACAGAAAAAAGAACGTGTTAAGAAAATATTGTATCGGTTTAAAGTTAAACCTATCGGATTTGCTATCAGAGTACTAGTGAACATCATGTGGAATAATAACAGTTTAATTATAACAGAAAGTATATATCAGAAAGACAAATAAATGCAAGGCGAAAATACTAGAATGAAAAGCAAAACAACTTCACGAATATTCCAAGAGAAATATGGTTGGGCAAAAGACACTTGATGAAATAGACAATTCTTGTTAAGAATCATTTATATCATAAAAATATTAAATGCAAATTTCGCTCAGATCTTATTAGCAAATGCTTCTCCCCTGCTGGAAAATTAGTTCTTTGAGACTTTTCAGATAAACTCACATATTAATCTCTTTTGGAAAATTTTTATAAAATCATGCAATCTCTTGCGAAATATTGTGAAGTATTTCAAATTACTATAAATCATAAAGACAATAGCAAAATGTTAAAAGCTTTATCTGTAAAAATATCATTCAGAGCAATAAAAGATAAAGTTAGAACAAAAAATTGAAATCCCTTAATTTGCTAAAATTATATGATTCTCTATGATTAGTAGAATTAGTTCAGTTAAACTTTATAGAATAGTTCACATACTAATCGTTTTTAGCAAAGTTTATCAGAAAAACATTCCATGCGTCAAAATTTGATTATAAATATATATATATATGTGTGTGTGTGTGTGTGTGTGTGTGTGTGTGTGTGTGTGTGCATGTGTTATATATATATATATATATATATATATATATATATATTGTTTTTCTTTAATCCAAAGTGGAAGAGTAGGAAGGTAAATTCCAAGAACCTGATCCTAATCAATATAAAAAAAATTTTAACATTAAAAAGTGATGCAGGAAGAGAGCTCAATGTATTAAGAATACAGAGCCAATATAAATTAGAGAAAATTTTCAAAATTCAAAGGTTTCGGATGTACATTTCGACACAGGATCTCTCATAGAGATTCTACGTCACGTCAGCGACATTGTTTTTTTCCAAATGGCGAAGGCCCTATGGAAGAGTGTGGAGGGGTTTTTGGTTAACAACGGTCACAAAGTAGAACAGGACAGAGCTGGTAGTTGCGGGGTTACCGGGTGTTGAAACGGTATATTTAGGAAGGGGGGGGATAGGATTTCATATTTTATAAAGATAGACAACTAAATGGGTTAAATTACTTTTTTAAGGTTAAGATTTTGGGCTGTTTGAAGATGTGTATTTAAGTGAGAAGGAATGGGTTTCAATATAAGATTTTAATATTTTTATTTAAGTTTCTTTGATTAAACCTTTTAGGTAGAAGCGAGCTAAATGCCAATTACAGGAAGTTATCAGTTTAAAGATTATTAGAGAAAAAAAGTATTAGAGAAAAAATATTAGAGAAAAAATATTAGAGAAAAAAATATATATATACATATATGTGTTAACCAAGGAAAAAGGGGTTTAGTAAAAGAATCCATATTTTCTAGGCAATTAAACGAGCGTGAGATAGGAAGGTACGGGGTTAAAATACTTTTTAAGCTTAACGTTAGGGTAAAATTAAGATTAAAACTTAAATTGAATCCTTTAAATTTATATTCTAACATCTAGTCAATAAAATCTTATATTGAAACCCATTCCTTCTCGCTTAAATACACATCTTCAAACACCCAAAATCCTAAGCTTAAAAAAGTAATTTAACCCATTTAGTTGTCTATCTTTATAAAATATGTAATCCTATTCCTCCCTTTCCTAAATATACCGTTTCAACACCCGGTAACCCCGCGACTACCAGCACTGTCCTGTTCTACTTTGTGACCGTTGTTAACCAAAAACCCCTCCACACTCTACCATAGGGCTTTCGCCATTTGGAAAAAAACAATGTCGCTGACGTGACGTAGAATCTCTATGAGAGATCCTGTGTCGAAATGTACATCCGAAACCTTTGAATTTTGAAAATTTTCTCTAATATATATATATATATATATATATATATATATATATATATATATATAAATTTCTGTAGATACGCTGCTTATTAAAAGAAAATAACGGAATACAGTGTCAAGACATATATATATATATATATATATATATATATATATATATACTCGCAATTATTGTTATTTAACATTATTCATAACACTTATCCATCTATCTATCTATCTATCTATCTATATATATATATATATATATATATATATATATATACTAAAATATAACGTGTTGACACACAAAAACAGGAACAAATGCTTTCAAACAAGAACACCAAACATCCACCTCATAAAGTTTTGATTCAGCCTTTCACTGGGATGTTTTGCATGCTAGGCTTTGTAATACTTTAGGGAGTGCTGTTGGATTTTGCAAGAACTACAAGAGAAACTGGAGAATATCTTAGTAGACGTGGCAGACATTGATGTTATTACAGGCTATTTACGCAACTTGTTTCACATTTACCAACAAGTTAACGTAACCTTCATTCTACGCAGGCAACGTGAAATTAGTTCCAAGAACACTAAGATGACATCCAACGACTGCATTCGCTAGATCTGAAACGCATTGAATATATATGGCTTTTGTTGCAGACCTCAGTAAATACCTGGTAAGCAAACCCAGCAAAAAATTAGTTATAGACAGCTCTGAAACATGCATGGATAGGCTATATCCAAACAATACCAATGGACTCCAAATTCGTTGCTCTCTTCATTCAGTCCAAAATAGGACTTTCACGATGATAGCTGTTTCTAATTTTGGTACTTCTGCTTAAACACACACGCACACGCGCACAAATACTCACACACACACACATACATGCTCGTACGTGCATGCGCCTGTGTGTATATATATATTAGGAAATTCTAAGACATCTGATTACACATGTGGATAAAAGAGGGTAATACTGAAATTTTATTTGTTTTTTAAATATGTGTTTGAGTATATAGTCTCGCTGATTTATTTTACCTTCTTTGTTGCTTATTTTTTACCACTTTTATTATCAAATATTCCACATCATGATAATAGATCATAGATTTTCATAAAGCTTTTGTAATATATAAAAATTTATATATCCTTTACTCATATATATACGTATATTGCAATATATATATATATATATATATATAGATAGATAGATAGATAGAGAGAGAGAGAGAGAGAGAGAGAGAGAGAGAAAGACCAAATGACATTTTTTTAAATAGTTATAAATAGAAGGTGACCTTACATAATGCTATTTCAAGTTTATATCTTTCTTTGATGTTTCTAGGGTCATAAGCAATGAGGATCATATCATACCTAATTACTTCTCGCAGTGCCTCAGAACAAATCTCACGTACTACATAGCGTCACGAAACACTCTACATGTATTCCCCTGGTTATTACAATTTGAATTACATAAATCACTACTATCATTTGTCGAGAGGAATAATAACTAACAATTCCACAATACCAAGAACTTACCATCGTGTCAGTAAGTCAGTTAAGTACCATACATGATATACGCTTTGGGCGATCATGTCTCTTTCGAGACATGACTGGCTAGGTAGAAGATTATCCCACAGTAGGTTGTCATTGCTTTCTGTGGAAGACTGGTTGCCAGCTAGGGCTATAGAAACAAATATGTTCTATTATTTAACCCATAACTGGGGGGAAGAGATAGATTAATACATTTCCCAAGGGTATTTGTGCGTAAGTGAATGCAAGAAATTCAACTGGAATTCAAATTCGATATCCCGATTTGTCTCTCCGAGTTGATATCCACTGCACCACAACACACATCCGCAAGTACAGTTTAGTTCCACGAGCTCAAACTTTTATAGCAAATATCCGTAATGCCATGTTCAGAATGACACAACATCCCTATTCTCGTCGTATTTTATAAGGTTCCACTCAAACAGCTTCTTCCCCAGAATTAATACGGTACAAACTCCCGAGAGTATATTTCTCGGTCTATAACAAGCTTAACCGCTTCTGGTTCATCGACAGCTGATATATATCATACGCATTCTCATAATATGCATTTCTTACTTCATTCTTCTCTTCCTACAATAATCTCACTCAATAATCCTCAAATCTTTCGTTTTTGAGTTATCAGACTTTCATTAGATACTGTTAAATGTAAAAGTCAAGATACAATCCAACAATACTTTTACGAAATTTGTGGAGCGTTTCCGACACTAAAACAAT
Organism: Ascarosepion bandense; assembly: GCA_037127315.1. Taxonomy (NCBI): domain Eukaryota; kingdom Metazoa; phylum Mollusca; class Cephalopoda; order Sepiida; family Sepiidae; genus Ascarosepion; species Ascarosepion bandense. The sequence continues at coordinate 803,771 of JBBBDQ010000809.1, read as the reverse complement.
GTAAAATGTCCATATAGACATATGTCCAAGAGGCTATTGTCTTATATTTGTTATAAGACAATGGGATTTTAAACATATGTTCAAAATGTCTTCTGATTGCTTCTACATATGCATGCACCCGTTGGATAATTGACTCGCAGATCCTTTTAAATACTCTGTATTGTCGAATGGTTCCGAAAGCCACCACATTACGCTGATGAAGCGTCTCTACATTATTAATGTTTTCTGCATAAACCAATTGCTTTAGATGGTGACACCAAATAAAATTTCAGAGGATAGATATCGAGGGAATGTGCAAGCCATGGAACTGATCTTCACCTACCTATCCATCTTTCATGATAGGTGTTGGCCATCGCATCGCAAACAATGTAAGTAAAATGTGCTCGAGCTCTATCATGCATGAACCACATGCTTCTTCGTATTATCAAAGGCACATCTTCTAGCAGGTCTGGAAGAATTCAAAATAAAATCCCTGTAGATATCTCCTGTAAGACTTGCTGGGAGAACACATAGACTTACCAGACAGCCATCTACAATTCCAGACCACTGTCTAGTATCTATTAATGAACTTTCGAAAACTTTTCATCATAGTAAGTTATTTTTTCTTGTTCTTGATAACGAAATTATGTTTGAAATTATTTGTGTGCATAAATAAAGTACTGGAGAATTTACTATTTGTTCTTCATCAGAACTTATTATGAGTTAAATTTGGGGTATTTATGGAAGTTTTACTAATACAGAATATCCACAAAGTCTTTAGACGATTTCAAAATTCATTACAAAAATCTTAGAAGAGATGGCAGCTAAATTTTTGTTATATTTTTTAAATCATTTTGCTACAAGCAAGGCTATAGAGCCACTATGATGTAAGGAGCTACTGAGTGTGAGAAAATATGAGAAAATATACAATAAAAACAATAAAAAACAAAATTTAAGAAGATAAAAGATAACGATTGACATTGTATTCAAATTTTTGAAGATCAAAATTAAGAGGGAAGCGGGAAGTAAGTACCACAATTAAGAAGCGTAATAGAAGAAACTCTTAGCATTAAACCTACGGCTACATCTAGCCATTTCAAATGTAAAATGAAAAGACATTGCCGTCAATCTAGTAATGCGCTTAGACTCATAAAGTTTTGCTGCCATAGAAGAAATTCATGAGAACAATTATAATGAAATTATTTATAAAAAAAGGCATAGAGTAGCTAAGTTACGTCTGTGGAAAATGACTAAAGCCAAGACAGAAGATAATTATTGACAAAGCATTTAATTTTCCTCTTAAGAAGTATGGTAACAGCATAGAAATTATGGTTACATCTAGCCATTTAGCCCGTAAAATGAAGAGATCTTGTCGCTAATCTAGTACTGCTCTTCAATTTGTAAAGTGTAGGTCCCATAGAGGAAAATTCATAAGATCAATTATCACGAAAGTATTTATAGAAAAGGTACAGGGGAATTACATTCAAGTCGTAGGAAAGTAACTGAAGCTGATTAATACCGACCGAAGTATGAATGTTTAATTTAAAATTGATTTTTGTAATGTAAAATATTTAATAGCGTTATAATTCGTCTCTCTGTTCCACCCCCACCCACACTTTAGACCATGTGCTATTGCGAAATATGCATTGACCGTAATTATTCAAATGAAACAGAAGGTCTATTTGCGAAAGAACGAACTTTCAAAGAAAATATCTTCTGTTTACTGGATATGTGGTGCATTCTTTTTTGCTAGTTAGTAGTAACTAGGGGAATTGACATTTTTTTGTTTACATGACTATTTGTTTGAACTTATACTAAGTATATACTTAATATTTATGTTCTTTTTCCACCCCATCCTTTTTTACGGGATGTTAGCAACCCGGTAGGATAAAAAAATTAAACCTACAAAGGGCAGGACTCTTGATGAGTCAATGGCCAGTTAACTAGAGGTGGTGTCTCAATAAATCACCGTAGGGAAGGCAACAGGATACCACTTCACTATCTATCTATCCTGCGTATAATCATGGCTATACAACGAAAATATATTAAACCTAACGGCATGAAGAGGGTTGCTTCCAAAGAGAGCAATTCCTTGCCCGTTAAGGACTGGACATGAACAACAGGTCTCGCCTGACCGTCATCCGGCAACTGTTAGCAACAACGGCGTAAAGGGGACAGTTTTTCCCAAAATCTGTACCTCGCCCTCTCAGGGAACGACATGAACAACAGGTGTCTCTGAACCGTTACCCTGCGACTGTGCGCAACAAAGAAAGGATCACCATGGGGACATGTAACGTAAGGATGTTAAACAACTGCGGACAACTAGAGAATGTCAAGCAGGAAATGAACAGACTGAAAATCAATATTCTGGGAACATGCGAAACCAGATGGCCAAATAATGAAGACTTCAGCAGCAACAACTATAGGATAATATACGCAGGAGGTAAAAATAAAGAAAAAGGAGTCGGCTTAATACTGGACAAAGAAATACAGAAGTGTGTTTTGGGATACTACCAGTTCTCCGAAGAGTTCTCCTGATCAAACTGAAAGGGAGACCGTTCAACATAGCAATTGCAGTCATTTATACACCAACAACACAAAGCACCGGGGAAGAAATAAAATCTTTTTACTCCACTCTAGACAATGCCAAGGCTCAATGTAAAAGCCAAGAAATCAGGATCATCATGGGAGATTTGAATGCCAAAGTAGGAAAGGAGAGTGAAGTTATGCCAACTGGCAACTTTGGATAAGAAATTCGCAACAAACGAGGAGAAAAATGAGTCCAATGGTGCACAGATAATTGCCAGGTAATAACTAATACCTGAATTCAAGAACACTCACAACATCTATGGACATGGAGAAGCCCAGAAGGCGACACAAAAATACAGATAGACTACATAACCATAAACATCAGATTCAAAAATGCAGTGGTTCAAAGCAAAACCTATCTAGGCGCTGGCTGTGGAAGCGATCACATCCCAGTCATCTGCAAACTAAAGGTGAAACTCCAGAGATTGAAAAAGCCTAGTACAGCAACAAAACTGAAATACAACACACTCGTGAATGAACTCAACCTTCAGAACGAATACATTAACAGCGTGAAAATCAAATACAAAGAACAAATTGGAAAAGACACTCGAAATGGGACTCACTAAAGGAAGCAATAGTGACATCAACAAACAACATTGCCCAAAGGAAATTAGGCGCAGAAAAAAAGTGGATGACTGAAGAGATTCTGGACATGATGCAAAGGAGGCAGAAAGTGATATCTAGATATGGAATGGAGTACAAGGAACTACCCAAGGAAATAAGAAGAAAATGCAAACAGGCTAAAGAGGGATGGATCAATGACAAATTGGCAGAAGTAAAGAGATTGAGCAGGAATAATAAAGCAGACATGCATAAAAAAAAGGAATTATAGGACAAAAAACTTGCTCTTCAACAGGATATATAAAATCCAAGGATGGAACAATCATATTGGAGAAAGAGAAAATATTGCAACGATGGGAAGAATATATAAAAGATCTTTTCCACGACAAGAGAAAGCAACTGATAATACGCAAAGATGAGGACGGACCGGAAATATTAAAGTGTGAAGTGGAATCTGCAATAGCCATACTGAACAGAAACAAAGCAGCTGGACCAGATGGTATAGTCATAGAGCTGCAGATAGCCCTGGAAAAATTTGGTATATAGAAAACTACAGAAATAATAAATGAAATTTATAATAGAGATGTAATACCAGATGACCTCAGCAAGTCGAGCTTCATAGCACTACCTAAGAAGCCAGGAGCAAACGAGTGTGAACTCCACAGAACCATCAGTTTAATGAGCCATATAACGAAACTGATCGTCCGAATCCGGATGAATAGAGAGAGAAGCAGAATCAGGCCAGAAATAGGACAAGAATAGTGCGGTTTCGTCAAAGACACTGGAACAAGGAATGCCATATTTATGATTAAGATGTTCTCTGAAAGGGCAATACAAATAAAGAATGACATATACCTATGCTTTATTGATTATGCAAAGGCGTTTGACAAAATACCCCACAAAAAATTGATGTGAGATGCTCGGCAGCCTTGACATATTTGGGAAAGACTTAAGAGTAATCAAGAATCTTTACTGGCAGCAAAGCGCTTGTATACGGACAGGTAATGAATTCAGCAGATGTACAAAGATAGAAAGGGGCGTAAGACAAGGATGTGTCTTTTCACTGGATCTGTTCAACTTGTACAGCGAGAATATTTTGAGGACCCTAGAAGTTATGCCTAGATTTGTCATCAGAGGCCACAATTTTAACAACCTAGAGTATGCAGATGATACAGTACTGATAGCAGACACAGAAAAGAAACTACAAGACCCCCTACAGAAGGTAACTGAAGAGAGTGATAAGAAATGACTACAAATGAACTGCAAGAAAACCAAATGCATGGTTATCAGTAAAAAGGGCAACCCAATATACCAAATACAGGTCGGGGATACTAGAATCAAGCAGGTACAAAAATCTAAATACCTGGGAAGTGTTATAACAGAAGACGGAAAGTGTGACACAGAGATCCGAAGGCAAAGTGGCATGGCAAAGGAAGCATTCCAGAAGTTGAGTAAAGTATTAAGAAACAGGACAATTTGAAGGCTTGTTGCTATGTACATGGTTTGTTGCACTGGTTTCTGTGGCCGTTGCAAATGCATGATATTACTCTGCCGAAAATCTACAACTTTCCTTCTAATCATTAGTGGAGGAGTTCAAGATCAAGAAAGCCAGCCTTTACGTTTAAATATGTTTATCCGCAGTTTACAGCCAGATACCAAAACTGGCAGCAAATGGTCGTCAGTAGAATTCACCTTAGAAGCAGATTTCAGCCTGCAAACTAAGGAGATTATAAGGGTGACCCCAAACCAACCGAGCTGGTCTGGGTAGTACAAGCAACCAGTTTGTTTTTTTTTGTTTGTTTTGCTTGTTTGTTTTTTCCAAAGCGGATCCAAAGGAAAAATGAGACATTGTAATTGAATAAATCAGGAATTTTGAGGAAAAACAACGAACAGCTACTTCTGTTACCCGGTCCCAATAAAGTGCTTAGACATCATGGGGTGATATAGATCCGATGAAGCTTTCATAGAATACTCTGATTAATACTCTCATTACTTTTGACAATATAATTCCTCCTGCGACCTATCTAGGATCTCCTAACAAATGTAACCAATCTGAAGCTATGAGGTTGTACTAACAACGATGTATATGAATGATATCAAAGAGATGTAGGCATTTTACGTCACGTGCTCTCTGCATGACCAACATCACTGCAGATATACATGTGGCATCATGCCAAAGTGCTGGAAGTGGTTATGAAATTAGTTAGTGTGAAGCAGCCAACAAACAGCCTGTAACGGCCAGAGAACCTAATATCCGTTTTCACAAGGAACATGGACGCCTTGAGCAGAAAAACCCAAATAACTCCCAAAAAGATGCTACTGAGGGAAGCCTTTTAGTTGATCTCAGAACACCTCTGCAATTTCCAAAATACATCATTCAGATAGATGCATGTCCTGACATTGTTTCGTTGTCTGGTTCAAAGAAACGCGTCTTTTTAGTAGAATTAACGATTCAATGAGAGGAGAATAAAGGAGGAGGCACATGCGCAAAAGATAAACTATTTCGAATCGCTACGATTTGACTGCGTGGAAAAGAAGTGGAGATGTTATGTACTGAGGTCGAGTGCCGTCGATTCCTTGGACGGTCAATTGTTTCCTTCCATTTGAAGGTGGATCTCACTGGTTGATGTCTGAAGCGGACACCACATCGTCTCTTCCCAAAGATTAACAGGCATTGAATTGTGTCTGGTTATGATCCAAAATAAACAAAGTTAATCAAAACCATGCTCGCAATACAATAATAATTTCGACGTAAAATACATCTGTTTACCTTCCATTCTACGTTATTGATAATGGACGCTACGAGCGCGTTGCGTACTGGTTAACAATCAAAAGTAAACTCTTTTAACACTAGGTTGATAATCTGACTTACAGTTGCAAAAGAAGTAGCAGAGACTAGTACATCTACCCAAAAAGTTATACCCTATCCAGTGAAAAAAGCTGCTGGTGCGCCACAGGTGGCAGTATCGCCTTAGCCACCAAAACTGTGTTACTTACCCTGGTTGGTGGATAACGAGAGCATGGCATCGAACGTGCTTTCATCTATTGTATGTAGAAAATTGTATTAATTTTTTTGTATATCAACTTCACTCTCCACTTCACTTTATGTAAACATTTCAACAGTATCCAGTTTCCTTTCTACTTTTGATGTTCTTTTTGTTTAATGACTTTGTAGACAAACTGTATATTTCAAGCAACAGCTGTTGCATAATATTATATATATATATATATATATATATATATATATATATAGTTAACTGCATGTATATGTGTGATTTTATAGATAGATAGATAGATAGATAGATAGATAGATAGATTATCCAGGTATGTGTGGAATAATATTCCTTGTCGAAAAAAATACTATTTTTAAAATGTGCTCAATACAAAGTAGAGCTAATAATAATTTTTGATGGGTGTTTTTATTCGGGTTGGGCGTTCTGGTTGATTTTTACTGGGTGCTTTGTTCGCCATGTGTTATACTATTTTTGCCAGCCGTTTGACCTGATATTGATCGGCGAGTTGTGTGATTATGTGGTACTCTACCTGACATTGGTTTTCGAGGGGCCGGGGATTTATAAATAGTTAAAAAAAAATATGTGGGGCGTGGGCCTTGTGTATCATGGTTAGTAGTTGTTGGTTTGACAGATGTTGCTATGGGGAAGCGTGTTGTGCTTTGGCCGAAGGATTTCTATTGGTGTGGGCACTGTCGTGTATTGATGTGATAATCGATGTCGGATTAGATGCTTCGTGGCTATTTAGGTTGGCGTTCGGTGTTGGGTTCTTTGCTTGCAAAGTGTTATTGTGTTAATATGTGCCGGATTGTATACCTGGGGAAAAATTTGTTGGGGAGTCCGAGTCGGGTGAGTGTACCCCTCAGATAAAGGCAAATTAATGTTTAAATATTAGCGTATGTATATGTGTATATATATGTATATATATTTGCGCGTATAAATAAGTATACATCTGTCCTTTTGTACTATTAGATATATTGATATTTGCTTTACTTACTGATATGTATGTATTTGTATTCATTTACTTGTATGTGTGTGTATGTCTTACATGTATGTCTATATGCTTTTGTATTGGTATATGTGTATATATATATATGTATAAGTAAGTGTATATATGCGTATGTATGTATATGTGTATATTTGTATATATTCATACTTGGATATATGTATCTTCAGATATCCATGTATGCACATCTATATCTATATATATATATATGTATGTTTGCGTATGTGTGCATATGTATGTCTATGTGCATATATATATATATATATATATATATATATATATATATATATATATATACGTATGTATTTGTATGTGTGTGTATATGTGTATGTCTGTGTATATATATATGTATATTTGTATATGTATATATATATATAGGTGTATATGTATTTATGTATGTACGTATGTATGTGGATAGATAGATAGATAGATAGATAGATAGATAGATAGATAGATAGATGTTGTCTTGGGTTTCACACTTTTTTTATTGTCTAACAAACTGTTTTAATTTTTTTTTTAAATACTGCATATATTCAGTGATGCGTATATTGATAAATTTTTGTGAAGGTGGGATGAACTTTGGGAGGAATATTTTTTGTCGTGACGCCTTTTATACAAACACAGACATAAATTAACTCTTGTACAACCATTGACACACGCACACGCGAGATAAACAACTGAAATATGATTATGTCTATCCCGACCCCATTCAGCCAAGGCCGGTAACGTTATGAATTCGCCTTGATTGTATCCAATATGTAACAATTTAGTCTGTTTAAAAGTTAACCGACAAACTGACAAGTCGATAAAGGCTAAATTTTGTAATTTGTGTATGTATATATGCGTGGGTGTATTAATCTGCATATGTGTCTGTTTGCTAGTGTTTGTGAATATACTCGTCTATTTTTCCATGTGTGAATGTTTGTAGGTTTATTTATGTATGCATTCCTTCTCTTCCTTGTTTAAAATATGAATAACTTTCTAAATCTACTAAATTGTTAAACTAAATTTTTTTTAAATTTCGCAAAAAGTTAACCAATAATTGCTGATCTCAATTTAATCAAATTTTAATACCAATGCCCACCAAGATTAATTTTAATCTGCCCACATATTCTCCAAATTAGAAGTTGCTTTACTCTGATTGGTCCACATTGTAGATACAAAAATTTTGTAGTGATATTGTAACATATCCATGTTATAATTGCTGAATAAATATATATATATTATATATATTTTCTGTCATTTTTAATGAAACTTGCAGAAGAATATATATATATACAATGTCATTCTGAAACTTATGCAGCTACTTTGAATGCCTCAAGTAGTTCTTGCTTAGCATTAATGTAACTTAGTAAGCAATCATAGGAAATATTACAGTGCACGAATGAAATACAATTGAATGTGCTTGTATGCTGTGATTGTCGCATTCATCCTGAGAGTATACTAATCCATTCTCCTGTTAATTATGTTTTAGCAAAACATATCATCACCTAATTCTATCAGTTACTCTACACTCTAGACTTAACTACCTACACCTTCTGGAAAGAAACAAAGTTACAATTTGCTCTGAACAAAATACGTTGGGCAACATTAAATGAACATAATGAGGTCATGAGGATCACGAAAAATGGCGGATCATTTAAAAGTGAGAGGGATAAGAATATGAAACCCAAATAATAGTAATTTTAAGAGTTTCAGATGCAAGCGACGACTGGCAGTGAATGAGAATTAACAGATTTTAGAATGAACTGGAAGTCCAATCTTGAACTGGAAACAAGGGATTAGTAACTACTCCTGTTTAAAAGACCGAGAAGGAGTGTGAACCGCACGATTAGCAAAGCTATCTATTTCTATCGAGTCGTAAATATAATTATTTATTTATTAATTTCAGAGTTGAAGTAAACTTTTGAAGGAACCGGAAACCCAAACATAAACCGAAAATAAGGGATAAACCTCAAATCTTGTTCAAAAAAGTCGGGAGCAGTTTAAACCGGGCATTTTTCTAGCCTATTTATCCCAATTTATTTATTTATTTAACTTTTGCTAATTTAAAAATTTCCGAATGCACACGGATATACATACACAATGTTATGAGGAAACACACCTATTCCTCAGATAATGGATTCTCCCTTCTATATTAATAAGAGTTAACCGGAAGTTCATAAGAGTTCTTTAGAGTTTTGTTGGAGTTCAGTAGAACAACTCGGCAGTTAGGCAAATACTAAGAAGTCAGCTTTAAGTGGGAGATTACCAAGTTCCTAACATTTTGGGTACGTTAAGTCGATTAACAACTGACATAGCATGATTATAACCTTCAATGCGAAAACTACCCCACAACACACACACACACACACACACACACACACACACACACACACACACACACACACACACACACATATATATATATATATAGCGAGAGAGAGAGAGAGAGACTCACACACATGAGTGTACAGAATTTTTTCTTTCTCATCCAAAATAAATTAACAAATATCAAATTTATTTTACTTTTGAAGAGGTTTACATAAAATCAATATATATATATATATATATTAGGGTAGGTTGATTTTTCACTTTTTTTTTAATATTAAAAAATCTCACTTACCGAAAGTTGTGTATGGACCTATTAAGTACTGATACAAAATATTAGATCAAATACTTCAACGGTTTTTTGAGCGTTTGACATCAAAGATCGCAGACAAAAATACACTGAAAATTACTCGTTTTCGCAAGATTTGGCTTGAATATTCGTGAGAAAACCAAATAATTTTAGTATTTAAATCAAGGAATATCATTTTATTTTATAAAAATGATATTAATTAAAGAAATATTGACTAATCTTCAAATTGAAAATCTGCCCCCCACCACATTTTCAGAGATATTCGTGATAATTAAAAATTTAAAAGAGTAAACAAAGTAAAAGCAATCGTTTAGGGGGAAGAATTTCAACCGGTGAATACCACTAAAAATAACAATAAATAAAACGGCATACGTAAACGGTTATTTGTATATTAAACTAAATAACATAGTGTTTTTATTTCTTATTAATTTTGATGTTTTCATTTAATTTCTTAAGAAAAAAGAATACTAAACTTAAAATATCTATTATTAAGCGTATTGTATTTTTTACTTAATGTGAAAACTCGGGTTATATTTAAAAGACACATGTTTCCGCTGACACCTATATCGCAATAAAAATCCCAATTTATTTCGTCTTTAAGTTTAAATGTTCAAATAAATACAAAGTTTTGAAGAAAAAATTTCTTGTGGTAACTCTTAATATTATTTTGCAACTTTCTTCAAGCGCGATTTTTTACAGTTCCAAAATCGACCTACCCACATATCAAATTTTGTTATATATATATATATATATATATATATATATATATATATATATATATATATGGCAAAATTTGATATATAATTTTTATATATCAGATCAATGTTAGTAAAAAATTTTCTTCGCGCTTTCTGTTTTGTCCTTTAGAACTTCATCGAACTAAATTAATGTTTTTGTTGATGTGATTATATGTGCGTATGAAAGGGGAGCGAAGTATAAAAACGCAGACGTTGGTTATAATTATGCATAGATATGAGACGCTAAAAAATTTTGAACGCTGAAACTTACGATTTTTTTTTATAGATATATCTGCTTATATAGTCTATGAAATTTTATTTTATTTCTTATGCTTTTTGATCTTTATCACTTTTATTATTAAATATTAATAATTGTAATAATTTCTATATGGAATACATAAAAGAAACCTCAAAAGTTTAAATGAGATATTACAAGAACACGAAAGCGGACTTTCATAAACAAAACACTAAACACCGTAGTTGTTCACTATAGCGAGGTTGACCATAAAAATGTTAATTTACAAAATTCTGCTTTAATTAAAGAAAAAGCAATTTCCGAAAACGAAAGTTTATATAATGTCCTCAATAGCTATATCACCCAAAGTAATTTTGCGTAAAAAATCTCACCTTTCTTGGTAGATTTCTACTATTACAATGTGGGATAAAAGTGATATGAACAAAAACAAAAGCATAAAAAAACTAAATTAGATTGGCTGGGCTATACTTCAAAAGAAAGAGAGAGTTTTAATACATCAAAAGAAAAAATAATTAGTTATTATCTAACCAAGTTAATTATTGCCATTATTGCTACTTCATAACTGAATGGAATAAACAAAAATAGTCACATTCATAAAAGTGTCAAGTTTCATTCAAATATAAAAAATATATTTCTCTTTAAATCTGTGATTTTTTCACTGAATAATATTAACTTCATAAGGTATAAATTAGCAAATATCTTTTTTGTTTTACAACTCTATCTTTTAGTTAGAATTTCCATTTCGATTTAAGACTAGTGCAAATATGAATGGTAGTATTTTTTAATTTAAAAAAGTTTCATTTATAAATTATATATTTCATTTCTGTTATCTTACTAGATATGAAGACATGCGTACTGATCATTTGGGCATCCCATACTATATCGCAAATGAATCTACTAATAGAAGACAGTCATCTTGCATTCTTTCCTTAAGCCAATGTAGAGAGAATGTAGAGGACTATGCAAATGACATAGGTATTTATAGTTGGGATAGGAATGATCTTGAACAAAAAATGAACATCTTCTACCATGTATTCCAATAAATAAAACTCTAGATAAACATTTCCAAAGCAAAAACTATGATTTGGAATTAGAATAAGAATTAGATACGTAAACTGAATCCATCGGGAAAATTCTACTAGATATGAATTTAGTAAATACCAAAGGGGATGTGCGTTGGGATGCAGTGGATGTCAGCTCAGATATATCCTTGTGAAAGTTATTAATTCGTCCCTTCTCGCTAAAGCTATGGGTTAAATAGCAGGACAGATTGTGTTCTACAGTCTTGGTTAGCAATCAGTTTACCGCAGAAAATAATAATCTACTGTTAGAAATTTTTTAGCCCTGTCAGTCATGTCACTTCCGAGACATGATCATCAAAGCGTGTATTGCGTATAACACTTAACTGACTAAAATACCAAAGACCGAGTGAAGCACGTTGTTCTAAATGAAGATCATTCATCTTCAAATTTTGGCGCTACACAATCACTATACGAATTATACCAAATAACAGAAATCATCACTTGAGGACTTTCAAAAACAGCAATAACTAAAATATACATCACATGTAACTTGAAGAGAAAGTAATGACATAATTATGATGTTGACATAACACACGAATTTAAAAAGAAGTTAACAAGAAAGGCCTTATCAATACTGAAAAGAGCTGTAACGTCTACTGGACTTTAGAAAACTATTTTTCTTTAAAAAATGTTTTAAGAGTACGATTTAATAAACTTTCACCGACAATGACACTGGTTGCTTGGTCAATAATATTTCTGTATAAGTAAACTGACATATATTACCTTCATTACTTATGAATTTATAAGAAAATGTAGCGCAATCATAATCTTAAAATACTAAAAGAAAATATTTGCAGCATCACTTTAAAATACATGCAAAGATATTAAAAGAATAGTTGAAGATACAATCAAGGTGTCTAAGAAAAACGATTTTCCTAAAACCCTTAGACTCTTCAGAAAGATGTATTAACAAGTGATTTTGTGTTAGCACAAAACACACACACGTACACACACATATGTGTGTGTGTGTGTGTGTGTGTGTGTGTGTGTGTGTGTGTGTGTGTGTGTGTGTGTGTGTGATACAGCGGAACAAGCTTATGACGAATATATTATGCTCTCATTACGATTGAACTCTTTACAGAAGATAATTTTTTTTAAAAGTTACTAATTCTGCGATTTATGCATTACTCTTCAGCATTGAATTATCTTCTTTTGGTGACTGGCGTATGTATACACTGTTTATATATAGTACGCTAAAATTTCCCTACTTTGGATCCATGCGCCTATGGATTAGGAGTTAACGATTCCGACTGACACCAAATCGGTCGAGTAATTGGATATCTAGCCACACTGATGATCTTGATACAGCGAAACAGGCTTGTATGTGGGTTACGAATATATATATATATATATATATATATATATATATATATTCCATCAGTAAGGCTGATGATACTAACCTTCAGAAGAGTGACTCATTCTGCATTCTCAGTCACCTTTTTCCCTGATATGAAAAGGAACGACAACATTGTTAAATCTGCATCTAGGAATGTTGATCCATTGTATTGTGATAGACTTTTTTTTTCTACCAGAATCTATTTTATACCTTTATAAGTATAACATACATCTGTGCATTGAATATTGCGTTTACATTTTGTCTGGTACATCTCCTATGTATCTAAAGATTGTTGACAAAATTCGCAGCATAATCTGCAATTTTATATATCATGACCTGGCATCTCGACTTCAAACACTTTCTGAACGTCGTAGGTATCTGTTCTTATTATCTTCCCTCTTTTTTTTTACCCCAACTTCACAAATCTAAACATATTACTCGATTATCAATTAGGTTTCGTCATTTAATGTGAAAACTGCTAGACATAACAGTAAACTAATACCTTCTTCTCTAACACTTCTCGCCCGTGTAAAACTCTTCTGGATTCTTGCTTTCCTGTCAAATGCAATCTCCGCAAACAAATACAATTTCAATTGTCATCTTCTGTCTCCTTGAATCATTTTCTTTTATAACCCTTTCACATTAAAAATGTTTTTATCAGATTGTTTCACTCTCAGTAATCATTTGTATCTTAGTAGCTTTATCGCCTTGCTTCATGACATAACTGGAATTGTTTTCAAACCATTTTCTGTACAATATCACCAGGAGAGATACCTTGTTAAAAAGTAACATTTGATTATCCTTCTTCAGAAAACAATTTTACCAAAGATGTAAACTTTCTGTAATATTTTCTTCTATTCTAAAGCATTAATTCATATTCTACAATGAGACCTCTGTACAGAAGCATCAGCTGACAAGACATTTTACACGATGGCACAATTTTTTCAATGTTTAATACTTGTAGAGGTACGTTTACTTTTGCATTTTTATTCAAAGACACCTCTGTAGAGCATCCTCATGTATCAAAATTAGGATACATTATTCCACTCACTCCACAGAACTCTGAAGAACCACTCAAAATTTCTACTGAATTCTTAAAATTTTCCATTATTTTACAATAAATAGATGCTATATTATTATGATGTTATTTTCTTTGTTATTTTTCTTTTTATCTTGATTTTAGTTGTTATTTATCACAAATTATGGTGAAAGAAAATTATTTATCCAAATGCATAATAATATGAGCTTATCAAAAAAAATATTGCTACTAATACTTATATAAAAGTAATAAAATTGATGGCGTTAAGGAAGATCCAGAAAAAATAAAAGTGAATTTATGCAGTTAATTTTATTTGTCTGCTAACCGTGAAGCTTTTTGTTGCTGAAATGATTAACTAGGCTTTTGCTGAGGCAAAGGAAGCGTTAGTTTTAGTATAAACGATAACTTATCCTTTATTATTTCAGGTTTGCTGTAGATAGACTGTCTGAGTAAGATGCAATAAAACACAAGTAAAAAATTAAGATGAAAGAAAAGTACGAGTTAAAATTAACAAGCATAATGTTTGTCAATACTTCACCAAAAATCTAGAGTATAAATATTGTTATGTTCATTGTTATAATAAAAATCAAAACTTTAAAAAAGAAGAAAGCATCCGACCCATGAATTATTGATCCGTCTTTGAACTTAAAAGTCCTAAGGATTTGGACTAAAAGGTTCACTACCTTCACTGTAACCAAAATCATAATTTAGGTTTACTGATATTGTTCTTTCTATCTTGTTCTTTGAAAATAGTTCTTTAAAACCGTTCCTTACGCGAGAATACATAGAATTGAAACTGATACATCCCCATAACCTCTCCAACGGAGAAAATGAGGTTTCTCTCAATCTTTGTCCTAAGTCATCGGGAAGTATTTATTTGATAAATCGCCTTCAAGGTCTCGGGGTTGACATAAAAAGATACCAACGCAACGCATACCAGCCGTATGAGCATCAAAGGAAAGCCAGGAACCGACTGCTGTTTTGTTTTATTGAGAAATCTCCCTTTGGTCTAAATTATCTTGCTGACGGGTACCTGTACGGGCTAAAGTATGGACATTTATCAAATCCGATTAGGTCGCTACATGACATTTATGTTTTTACCGTCCATCGTATATTGACTTCGCCCCTGAAAATAGATGCATATTTTTAATTGTGACAGGATTATAACAGAATCTTACTGAACACACCCTAAATGGTCATAAAGTTATACGTGCAAATAGACATGTCTTTTACATACATAACTACGTGAAAATCATAAGCTCATATATATATATATATATATATATATATATATATATATATATATATACTTGCTGGTTCACACACATAGATAGATAGATAGATAGATAGATAGATAGATAGATAGATAGATCCACACTTACTGATTTATATATATATATATATATATATATATATATATATATATATATATATATCCGAGTGAATACAGAACGAAGAAAAAAATTTTACAACGTCCAAAACATTAATTTAAAACAGTGCTCGATATATAATATATAGAGCTGTGAAAATTTATTATAAATTATATTTTAGAACATGTACATAATTTTTTTTTATATCCATTACAAATAGTACATTTGTTTCGACATTGAAACTACAATGTTTCATCAGGCATTGTGGACAGGAATTGAAAGCCTCTTTTCGTATATTTGGTCAATTGTGTGTGGGATGTTGGTGGGTGTTAGTGATAAGGGAATAAGTCTTGTGGATTTACCGTTAGAATTTTGAAGAAAGTGGTATAGGTAGTGAATAGGGTTGATTAATGAGAGTCTCTGAGTTTTGTAGATAGATTTAACATTTGCAGCTAAAATGTAATTTTGTATTATCTTGCGACTAGACTATATACTTTGGATTTCTTAGAGAAGCAGGTAAGGGGTGGGATGCTTATTTTTGTACAGAATATTTTGGTGTTTAAGCAGAGTTTTTATAATTAATCTAATTTTATATATTTAATCTTAATTTTGGATTTAGGAAATCGATTTTTTCTATTAAATTTTAAGTTTTAATTAGATCACAGTTTGGAAACCAATTTTTTCTATTAAATTTTAAATTTTAATTAGATCACCGTTGGCAGTAAGATTTAATGTAAGGGGTAAAATTTAATGTTAAAAATTTAAGATAAACTGTAGGTAGGTAAGGTGAATAGGTAATAGGTGTGTTTGTATTTAAGGTAGTAGGTGAATTTTAATGTGTGTATTAAGGACTGTTTTTATAATTAATCTAATTATGTATATTAAACCTTACTTTAGAATTTAGTAAATCGATTTTTTCTACAGAATTTTTAATTTACTAATTTTTTTTTTGGAAAAAGGTTAAATCTGTCTACAAAACTCAGAGACTCTCATTAATCAACCATATTCACTACCCACACCACTTTCTTCAAAATTCTAACGGTCAATACACGAGACTTATTCCCTTATCACTAACACCCACCAACATCCCACACACAACTGACCAAATATAAGAAAAGAGGCTTTCCATTCCTGTCCACACCGCCTGATGAGACATTGTATTTTCAATGTCGATAAAAAACGTTCTATTTGTAGTGGATATATAAAACAAAATTATGTACATGTTCTAAAATATCATTTATAATATATATATATATATATATATATATATATATATATATTATTATTATTATTATTATTATTATTATCATTATTATCATTATTATTAAAATGCTTTAATCAAAAACGGAAAAGTAGGAAGGTAAACCCCAAGAACCTGATCCTAATTAATATTAAAAAATGTTAATATTAAAAAATGATACAGATTTCAAACATACGCACCGTAGTGAGGGCGCTAGAGGGTGTCGTCAGTGATGTCATCGCGAGGATCACTATGGGGTTTCGGGTCTTTCAACATCATACCCCACTCACCGCACCGACCCGACCAGAGATGATCAGTTTCTGGCCCACCCTCGATAAGCGCTTTCAGACACTGGAAAATTACGTTTAGGCCCGGTACGAAACCTTGCAAATGCTTCCGATTGGCGACAGTCAGAGCCACTTTCCATTTAGAGGCAAACCGTACATGAGCTCGTCCGAAAATATGAAACAATTTACCTATTGTATGGCTATTTAAAAAGAAGGAAAAAAAACTCGACTACGAATTAATCACGATACATTAATTTAAACTTATTTATGCATTTTATCTTATTTACGAGTACTAATAAAATGAAGAGAAATCAGAAATGCAGAATTTCGGGGAATTTTAGCTAACAATTTGTTTTGAAATCCAGGCACTCGCTCTTTTGATCCATAACCAATTAGCTGTTCTTTCCGCTGTTTTGGTTATGGATTTGAGTGTTTTCCTTTTTTTTACTCCCACTATCCCAATATCTGTTAAGGCCTTGCATAAGGACCTTGCTGCAAATCCTCTAGTCTCCACTTCTATAGGAGTGCAGCTAGCCCTCCAGCCTTTAACCTTGCAACTCTTCAGCAGTTCGTCGTATTTTAACTTCTTCCTTTCATGGGTTTATTCTGCGTTTTCTTCCCAGGGGACCGTCAGTTCCCACAAGACTATCTTCTTCAAATTATGTGAGAAGAAAACTATATCTGGGCGAAGTTTTGTGATGGCAATTTGCTCTGAGAATTTCAATCTTGAGCCTATATTGGCCCTTAGTTCCCAGTCTGTTGCAGCAGATAACAGATTTGGATTTACCTTTCTAAATTTAAATAATAATTTAATAAATTTTATCTGCCTTGTGTCTGGGTTGTAAACATTCTCTTTGATAGCATTTTGAACTATTTTCACGATCTCTTTTAGAATTTCGTCATGGCGCCACCTGTAACGCCCATCAGCTAGTGCAGATTTACAGCTACTCAGGAAATGTTTTAAGGTATCTTTGCGCCTACAAAAATGACAATTTGGCGACTGGGTTTTATACCATAATTGTAAGTTTGTGGGCTTGGCAGGGTGTCGTATACTGCCCAAATTAGAAATTTTAATCTGGAGTCACCGTGCCATATTTCGGACCATTTGATTTGGCGTTTCAACATAGAAGTCCATTTGGTCCATGCACCTTGCTGTCTCATCCCGACTTGGGTTGCTATTCGTTTCTCTTCTTCGCCGTTTCTTATTTCTTCCTGCAAAAGATGACTTTTCTTTTTTCCTCGCAGTTTGTCATATTTTTCTGAGGGGAAAAACCCGAGGCCCGCGCGTCCAGTAGCTACGGTCCCTAGTATTGCCTTTTCTCGGATTCTTTCTTTTGCTGTATTCAGTTCTTTCGAGGCGTTCCATTTTTTACCTGCATATACTGATATCCCCGCACCGGCTATTTTGGGATCTTTCGAGCACTCGTACTGGGTTGTGGCTCTCACTTTAGCTACATTAAATTCTTCGTGTAGGCTTTTAAACGGGAGTTTCAGTGCGTTTGTTTTCCCGTATAACGCTGCACTACATAGAGATCTTGGCAAACCTAACCACCTACGTAGTTGTGATGTTATGTTTCGTTCCATTAGTTCTACCGTAGAGGAAGTGAAATCGTAGATAGTTACAGGCCAGAGTATTTTTGGAAGAATGACGTGTTGATAAATCCAAGCTTTATATCTGCCAGGTAAGCCAGACTTATCAACTCTGATTAGCCACCCTTCTAGATTCTCCTTTGTTAATATTACGGAACTTGAACCTTTTAGGGTTTCATCGAACTGCTTCCCCAAGCTCTTTACTGGCTTTTGATGTATTGTAGGTATGTCATCTCCAAAGAGCTTAAATCTTTCGTTTTTCGAAAGCTTACATTACTAGGGAACGTGCTTTAGAAGCGTTAAAATTCATTCTTGCCCTGTAATGTGAGAGCTGAATGTAATCAAAATTGCAGAGCTAATATAAAATAAAATAAATTTTCAATATTCAAAAATGTTGAATGAACATTTCGACATAAAATCCCTAAGTGAGATTTTACATCTCTTCAGCAACGGTACTTCATTCAAAATGGAAATAAAAATAAGAATAAAAAGAGAGAAAGATAAAAATAAAAAGAAATAAAAAATAAAAAATGACGGTTAAGATTTGAGAAAATTTTCATCACAAATAATTCATGTCTAATTTTAGATTTGAACTATTTGATAGAGTTATAAGTGAAGAAATGGAAAATTTGGTTTCGTCTAGCTTCGTTTAGTTTATCTAGCTTTTTTTATTTTTATCTTTCTCTCTTTTTATTCTTATTTTTGTTTCCATTTTGAAAGGTGTACCGTTGCTGAGGAGATGTAAAATCTCTCTTACGGATTTTATGTCGAAATGTTCATTCAATATTTTTGATTATTGAAAATTTATTAATTATATATATATATATATATATATATATATATATATATATATATATATATATATATACTAGCTAGTGCTGTTTACTGTCATACACTTTAAAAGTAAATCTTTGTAAATATTGCTTTAACTGATTAAAGTTTTAAGAATTAAAATTCATAATTAAAACCACCAAACATATTTCGAGGCTCTACCTCATAAGTTTCAAACGATTTCAGCTGAATTTACTATACATAATATTAAAAGTAATAATTATGAACTAAAAAATAATAAAAATGTAGTAAAAAAATAGAAATGTAATAAATGTGAAGTAAAAACGAGAACTAAAAGTATAAATGTGTACTTTAACTTAGTATCAAAGACAAACATCATACTATGAGTGAAGAAAAATAGCTGGAAAATAAGCAAGAAAGTAAGATGTACAAGTTTAACTGTAATTAAGTTTCACATGAATAATTACATTTGTAAGTAATTTTCAGATTTTATTTTTAATCCTAATTTTGATAGGTCCAAATGGAAACTTTTTTGACATATATATATATATATATATATATATATATATATATATATATATATATATATATATATAGTCTTACATATTTAAGAAAATCCCGGTTATGTACATTTGTGTTTCTGAAGAAAAACAGGTTATGTACATTTAAAAACACACACATAAACACATGCACAGAAACAATTCAGTCTTACTCTCTCTTTCTTTCTTTCACACGGACATACACGTACAAGCATACACACACTCACATACTAACGCACACACAAACATAGACACAAACATGCATACATCCGCACGATACGAGTGTGTATAAACCCTTGCATAATTGTCTACAGACAATGTCTGGATGCCTATAGAAGAGAGTTACAGGCAGATACTGACATTCAGATGTTGTATAACTCTTATCTTACTCTGTCTCTCTCTGAATATATATATATATATATACACCAAATCGGTCGAGTTTTGATCCCAGCCAGAAGCAAGTGGATGTGTCTAGCCACACTGATGAGCTGTGATAGACCGAAACAGGCTTGTATGTGGATGACTAATATATTATGCTCTCATTACGATTGAGCTCTCTATAGAAGAAAATTTTAAAAACAGTTTCCACTTCTGCTATATACGTGACTCTTCAGAAATGAATTGAGTTCTTTCGGTGACTGGCGTGTGCATGCACTGCTAATATACAACAAGTTAAAATTTCCCTACTCTAATTCCATGCGTCGATGGCTGAGGGAGTAGCGACTCTGACTGACACCAACCAGGAGCAAGTGGATGTGTCTAGCCACACTGATGAGCTGTGATACAGCAAAACAGGCTTGTATGTGGATGACTAATATATATATATTGAGAGAGAGGGAACGTACAAGCAGATACGGCCATTGTCGATCTACTTGTACCTCTCTATTTCTCTCTCTCTCTCTCTCTTTACACGCAGATAAACACACACACGCACGCACGCATATATATATATATATATATATATATATATATATATATATATATATATATATATATTGAGTAAAAGAGGGAAGAGAGGTACAAGCATAGGCAGACATTCATTGTCCATTTACCTGTACCTCCCCATCTCTCTTCACACACAAACACATCAATTTTTTTTTTCAATCATATCACCCCAAGCAAGGTGAAAACGCTACTGATGCGCAGGGGGCTACGTAAGAGTGAAAAGATTGGAAAAGAGAAAAACCGGAAACCCCATCCTAACCAGGAAACAAGGGATGAGCCTCTTCACCTGTTCAATAGACGTGGGTGGAGTGTAAACCGGGTGATAGTTTAGTCTATCTACTCCAATTGAAAAAATAAAATGAAATAAAAAAAGAGTGAAAATATTGGAAAGGAGAAAAAGAGAAAACCGGAAACCACATCCTAAACAGGAAACAAGGGATGAGCCTCTTCACCTGTTCAATAGACGTGGGTAAATTTGCATATATATATATATATATATATATATATATATATATATATATAATATGAAATATTTTATAAAAGATTCAGTTTTATAAATTACGCGTATATATCCCTGATTCATATTCACTTTTTAAAATAATATATTATTATGTATTTTCTTCTCCGAACCTTGCTTAAATGCATTATATCATTATATCTTTGGCTGTCATTGAATATCAGTTAAAATTCTATGCCCTACTTACTCAATACACATCAATAAAATATTTCTAATTATTATTTCACAAAACCTTTAAAGGTATCCTCTATTTAAAAGTTACTAAGAATTCATAACAAACAATTGGCTGTCTGTGTTTTATTTAAAAATACTTTCATGGTAATTGTTCGGATGAACTTTTTGTTATGCTACCTAATCCTTATGAATATAAGCGCATTACTAGACTGGCAACAAAGTCTCATCAATATATAGTTGAGCTGGCTTGATGTAACCATAAGTTTTATGCTAACAGTTTCTTTTCTTGCATTTCGAGCTTGCGGGACTCTCTTCCGGTTCCATACTTTCTAGCAAACTTTAATCCTCAAAAATGTAAATGCAATGTCAATTGATATATCCTGATTACTCTTCTTTTGTTATCACTCCTAAATAATGTTTTGTTTTCTAATTCTTCCAAACCCAGTAAACCTCGTGTCTTATTAGCTTTACTGCCTTACTTGAGGTTAACAAGATTAAATAAAAGTTAATTATCGAAATCTATATAGTCTTTCATTAGAGTACAGATTCCGTTGTGTTTCTACAGAATTAGCACATCTTTTCTCTAGTTTCTTTTATAATCTCTACCAAACCATTTTGACGTTTTGTCATTAAAATGCTGTCCTACTTCTTATCACCTCTAAATTATTAGAACTATTGTCATTTACAAATATCATTTAAGGTTTAGCAGCAATAAATAGTTAGCAAAAGCTTGTGACTAGGATATGTGTTCTATGAGTTCAAACCCAAAACTTCTCAAAGCATCTATCATCTTGCACGTCATTGTCCGAACAAAAGAACCATCTTTCAGCAGTTTCTATCACAATTTCGCTTTCAATACCTCTTTGAAACAGCACAGCAAATAACAGTCAGTCAGTTAAGTGCCATACGTGATACACGCTTTGGGCAGAAGATTATCCCGCAGTAGGTTGCCATTACTTTCTGCGGTAGACTGATTGCCAGCCAAGGCTATAGAACACAATCTGTCCTATTATTTAACCCATAACTGGAAAAAAGAGACGGATTAATATATTTCCTAAGGGTATTTGTGCGTAAATAAATGCAAGGAATTCAACTGCAATTCGAACTCGGTTCCCCGATTTGTCGTTCTCAGTCGATATCCACTGTACCACAACAGTATTCCGTATTAACAGTTTGATCTTTCCGAAGATATTTCATCACAATGCATAACAATCAAGACAATAACATAGCCATTAACTCTGGGTTTTTAATTTCTTCGATTGTAGAAATCCAAGTACCATCACTGTATGAGCTCTTGTTTGGTCTCCTGATCATAATAGTGCCATTATACTTCATCAATGCTGAAAGTCGTTTAAAAATAATATCAATAAATCGCTGAAAATGCTGCAGAAATTACATGAACATATCTACGGGATATCGTTTCAGCATTTAAACGTTTTGGCAACTAAGTGTTTAATAGCTTCTGCAAATAAAACTACTGATGAATTATAAACCCAATGAGTTCTGTAGATATTTCTAATGTTTTAACAGTTTCTTTCTCCGAGATACTTCGGTTGGCTAAAATTAGGTCATAAACATACTCAACAATTTCAAGTGCTGATACCGTAGAAATAGGTACCTCAACGTAATTGCCGAAAAAACAGTATAGCATGATGTTAATATGAGTCAAACTTCATAAAACAAAGTTTTATCATCAAAATGTTTATGCTATTAGTAAGAAGTAAGATCAAATTTTGTTGTCAAAATTTTTTAAAATTTTCTTATCCTTTCTAACGCGTTGGAAATTTTAGTTGAAATTTTATTTTTTGGGGTTTTTTTTGTTTTCCGTCAACGATTCACGCCATTTTTATGTAATGTGACTATTCTGGAAAATGTAATATTACGCAAGTTTTTTTGTAGCGTTGAAAGACATTAATTTGAAAATTCTTGCAAAAATCAACTAATTGTTTGGTTTTAATAAAACTTTCAGGACTTATTCACAAATAGATACGATTATTTATGCAATTATCATTTTTAGAAAATCTTTTTAAAGGTATTTTTGCATCTGTTACCCCCCACTCTAATTAATTGCATAAAATTTCTAAATGTAGCTTCCCTGTGCCTCTTCTACAAGTACTTTCATGGCTTCTGCTACGATGAGCTTAGATCACTGGTGCCGCCTAAGCACGAATTTACACGAGATACTAGATTAGCAACTAGGTCCCACCCTTCTACAGTTAAACAAATAAGATGTAACCGTAAATTCTACTCCAACAGCTTCTTTTCTCGCGCTTCCCGCCTGTGGAACTCCCTTCCACAAGTCTGCTTTCCCGACAGTTACAATCTCCAGGTGTTTAAATGTAGGGTCAATAGACACCTCCTATCACACTAACTCCCAACTATTCTCACAACACTCTCATCTACCCAACCCTCATTCTCGGTATCCTCACCCGCCTATCACCCACCCTCTGTTATTTCCTATATTTAATCAGCCTTTCTCCACTCTACGTAGCTCCCTGCACAGTAGTGGCAGTGACATGCCTTGCTCGGGGTGAAACGCTTATAAAAAAAAAAAAAAACATTATCTCTAACAGTTTTTTATTAGTTAAATGCAGGACTTAAGGAATGTAAATAATTTAATTTTTTTTAATTACGATATCATTTTTTTCGAAAATCTGCACAGAATAGTAAAACCAAAAATGCATTAAAACTATTCTATTTTTAATGTAGATAAACTTTTAACTGATTTTATAAATAATAACATTTTAGGATATCAAATTCTGAAGAATTCAATAAATAATTAATTTTTATAAGAATTGTTTTCATTTTTTCTTTGCTAATTAAAGTTTCAAACATCTTTTTTATTTCTCTCTACTCAGTGTCTTCGGTTATTAAATTCATTAAAAAAGACTGTATTTACACATCGAAAATTCATAAGCTTAATATAAATAATTTGGAATTACAATTTTTAAAATAATTTCTAATTTTTTTTATTTATGTGCAGTTTAACATAAACCGCACATTTAGGAAATGTTAAATTGAATTATGTCAATTCTTGGTCACTATACTTCCAGATGAATTGATAACAGGGACTATCATCGCCTACTTGAAAGGTCAACGAGTCAGACCTTTGTAATTAAGAAATGCTTTTAATCTAAATTTCATGCCATAAACAAGTAATATTTAGAAGGATTCGATTTCTTCTTCTGTACGTTGTGTTGTCGATGCATATACCATTATTGCCGATATATTGAGAGGCCTCTATTTCAATTTAACTAACAGAATTCTTTCAGATATCTGGCAGTACCCCATAATGCATTTCTTTGTGTCTTTACCCAGTATAACGCTGACTTCTTTTCCATTTTTTTTTTCAATTCTTGCATATATAATTTTGGGTCATCACTGATGAATCTCCATTGTTTGGCTATAAATTTGTCAAGCGGTAAAAGGTATATCATTATTATTGTATTATTTTATTGTCTGCTTTGAAACTTTCGTAAAAAATCAAAATAATCTTCATATTAAATAAGCCTTTTTCTGCTGGCAACTAATACTAATCTTTGATTTTGCATACGTATTGTCTGTGCCTTCTAGCTAGTTGGTACCCATTTATTTTTTCTTTCGCCAATGTATTCAGTTATTTTTCTTTTGCCGTCTTGTTTAGTCTTTCCCCTTCAGATAGAATTTTTTGAAATAGTTCCTAGCTTCTTGCATTTAAATTTTACAATTCAATCGACTTAATTTTGCATTAGCCAAAGTATTTCCATCCTCCTCCTTGTCCTTTTCTCTTTCTCTCTCTCTCTCTCTCTCCCTCCATATATATATATATATATATATAGAATGAAAACTGCTATATATATATATATATATATATATATATATATATATATATATATATATATTTTAATTTTTTCCGTGTTGCTTAAACTTACGTCGATTTAACACGGCTGTCTGTTAATTTTTAGTTACATTCTCCCTTTTTTTTGCGAACCCAGACGATGTCAATTTTATTCTATCTTTTTCTTTTTCTTTTTCGTTTTCTTTTTCTTTTTCTTTTTCTTTCCCTTTATTTTTATTTTTATTTTATTTTATTTTATTTTATTATTTATTTTTTAATTTCTTTGCAATCTATTTAAAAAGGAAAAGTAGACTAATTTTTCTCCAATTTCTGAAAGGTTTTTTCTGTTACTGAGGTGATGTGTCGTCCCCCGTGGGGATCTTCATATCGAAATGGCCATTCAACATATATATATATATATATATATAGCGGTTTTCATTCAAGATTAGTTTCCTAGGAAGTTTGAGAACGATAAAAGGTATATTATTATTATTGTTTAATTTTGTTGTGGCTTCTTTCAAATTTTCGTGAAATAATAATCTTCGTATTCAATAAGCCTTTTTTCTACTGATAATAGTAATCTAGAGAATCCGCATCATCTTTCCTATAAAAGTGGTGATTCGGACTTATAATAAGTATCTACTTAATATTTACATTTTTTTTTTCACTTTTTTCCGGTTCCTATACCTTGAAAATACAGATTTTTGTTTGTTTGTTTGTTTGTTTGTTTGTTTGCTTGTTTGTTTGTTTGTTTGTTTGTTTGTTTGTTTTGTCCATCTCACGGCATGTTAGCAACCCGGTAGAAAAAAATTAAGCCTAAAAATCATCGGAATCAACGGCTAGCTAACTAGAGGTGGTGTCTCGATAAAACGACGTGAAAAAGGCAACGGGAAACCAGTCCACTATTCCTCCCAGGATTATTCATATACATGCACAATAAAATTACAAACCCTAAAGGCGTGAAGGGGATTAAGCCTAAAGATACTGACTCCTCGCACGGTAAAGAGCGACATGCGCTACATGTGTCACCGGGCCGTCATCCAGTGATTTTTATCATAAACGGCGTAAAGGGGACAAATTTCTTCAGAATTGATCCCTCGCCCAGAATCAAAGGACATGAGCAACAAGTGTCACCAGACCGTTATCCTGCGACTGTACACACCAAACAAAAAATAACTTCTAGGACGTGGAATGTCAGAACGATGAACAACTGTGGACAGCAGGAAAACGTGAAGCAGGAGATGACTAAATTAAACAGAAACATTTTAGGCATAAAACGGTAACGATTTGGAAAAAAACTATGTAATTATTTATCGTGCAAAACCCTAACTCCCAAATTAAGTGCAATAGTACGACTCGCCCTACTGGGCCAATGATCTGAAAACAAATAAATAATCACAAGTATCCTGGAAATCAGCAATTTACAATAAGAAAGAGTATTCACCAGCAATGACAAAATGACGTACATAATCTATGAAGTGACTCAACATCTCTTACAACTATCTGAATAGCTAAGCAGGTGTTATGTTAAGATTTTATATGAAGTACTATTCAAATTGTAAACTGAGTTATTCAAATAATCATATCATAATTTAGCACGAAATTTTGTTAAATTTAAATAAATATCATATATTTGTGGAAATTGTGAATAAACTCCGTCTTCTCGCTAGTCATTTTGGTTACTATTTTGTCATTAATCTATCGAAATATTAGACAAAGAAAAGAGTGAGGAAGTGAGAGTATAACCAATTCACTATCTTATATTTAACTTAATTGTCCAGACAGGGGAAACAGATCGACTGCCATAACCATTGTCAGTTTTGAAAGATAAGTTATCGTTTTCTTTTACAAATATTTTTATTTATTTTACAATATTTTTTTGTTTCAAAAAGCTATGTGCAAATATAAACATTTGAAATATTAGAATCTACATATTGAGTGAAATAACAATATTCTATTCGTATCATTTTTTTTTATTTCAGAAATTATCAGTTGTGGGGAGTTCTGCTGGGTTATATAATAAAATTTGCCAAGTACTAT
Organism: Ascarosepion bandense; assembly: GCA_037127315.1. NCBI lineage: Eukaryota > Metazoa > Mollusca > Cephalopoda > Sepiida > Sepiidae > Ascarosepion > Ascarosepion bandense. The sequence goes on along the minus strand of JBBBDQ010000809.1, from coordinate 776,244 downwards.
TAGATATTATATAAGTTCATACCTCGACGATATTGTAATATTTAAGTTTGATTACTCAAGTTGCAATAATCTGCAAGAGTTCTCAGCTAGACTAAAAGTGATTTAAAGAATCTGATGATTGCTGGTTAGGTCAAACTTTAGAGAGTCGAGAAATTCTCAGTCAATGCTTCATAGATAAGCGAACGGCGATAAAATGTTGATCCTTTTGACAGTCTCCAACATTTCAAAATGGATTTGTGTATAGTCACTCTTATCGTTATTCATGTCTATGCCTGTGTACAATTAGTAGATAGATAGATAGATAGATAGATAGATAGATAGATAGATAGATAGATTATATCCACTTTTTGTTTATGCGCATTCGCGATGGGTTTTTTTATTTTGTCGGCTGCAGTTGGGCACAGTCCGTGAGAAAAAGAGTATCCTGACGCAAATTTGGAAATGGCACGCTGTTATGCTTGGCATTTGAACAGAAAGCAATAATAGGAATATTTCAGAGTGTTTAAGTGTCAATCTGAGGACATTGCAGGAGTATTCGGAGTTAGATGAATCTAATGATAATTATGAAAGTGCAACAGCTCAAAAAAGTCACTCTGACCGTTCTGGTAAGAAAAGAACTTCCGAATTTGTTGGTGAGGGCCTCAGAATCATCTCAAGGGCCCACATCAAATGCTTTGAAGTGGTAGTGCAGAGTTGAGTAAAGAGGGTGGCTACTAAAAAAACCTTATGTCTGGCAACTGCACTCTGCACCATGCTACAAGCAGGAGAACCCAGTCATGGCTGCCAGACAATTTATGCATCCACATCACCACTTACACCTGGCCACCTAACTTCCCAGAATGCAACCCCTTGATTATTATGTGTGGGGCACAGCTGAACGAAATACTAACAAAGCAGATAGATAGATAGATAGATAGATAGATAGATAGATAGATAGATAGATAGATAGATAGATAGATAGATAGATAGATAGATACGAATAGTTTAAGATAGATAGATAGATAGATAGCTAGCTAGCTAGCTAGATAGATAGATAGATAGATAGATAGATAGATAGATAGATAGAAATCGCAATCTTATTTATGTTTCTATAAATGCACTTCAACATTCATGCACACACAAATGTGTATCATATATTTTAGTGCTCACAACATTGATAATTACATACAGTTAAGCAGGTATATAAACGAAATAAGAGTAACGAACAAGTAAACATGCAGAATGAAAATCTAATGCGGGTTCCGTTTTCCTTAAAATGTCTCACAGAAAGATACATTCTTCTGCAGAATACTTCTTAAACCTCACCTCTCGGGACATATTTCCTTGATAACTGCCAATAAAAATCCATGTGACACAGCACACATGATTTATCTTTACGACCGAGTTGCAATTCGGAGACAGGCAGGCATGTGTATTGATTTTTGCAGAGTTTTCATCCTTTATAAAACGCAGAAGCATTCGGAGCAGATTCAAGCTCTTAGAGGCGGGAAGAGAAGTAAAACAAGCAGTAGGATGTATGGTAAGCCGACATAGTTATTCGGGTTATAAAGACGATTATGGAAATGGCAGCAATTCCTTGGAATGCTTCTCATCGCAGAAGCTGATGTGCTCTTCAAAGTGGCTTTTATTCTGGTTCTAAGGGTGGCAATGTTCTAATAGATGTTATTAATAGAACGGATCTCTTCGATCATTCAATTATGCGTTTCTTGTAGTTGTCCTGTTGAACAATTTACTAAAATGTCTCTTTATATATATATATATATATATATATATATATATATATATATATATATGGGGTGAAGAACGTGTAGAAAATGTTTGACTATTCAGAGATTTGTTAATAAGACACGGATTCATTTTGTTTTAATTAAAAAAGAAAGAAACATTATGTTGATTGGAGTTTGAATTACATTTGGCAGATACGTGTGACGTGTAATAAAGCAATAGATGATAATTTTTAAATGTAAGAAAACTATGCCTGTTTATATGTATTTGTGTATGCGTATATATATATATATGTGTGTGTGTGTGTGTGTGTGTGTGTGTGTGTGTGTGTGTGTGTGTGTGTGTGTGTGTGTGTGTGTGTACGAGAATCATTTAGGCAACAAGAATTAATCTAAACATCTTATTCGGAAAATGATAAAACAATAAAAATTAAGTAGACACACTTTGTCAATTGATTTTACAAATGTTTTAGCGGACATACGCACGCACTCACTCACATACACACACATAAACACACACACACACACACACACACACACACACATATATATATATACAGAGAGAGAGAGAGAGTGAGAAAGAGAAGGTGAAATATTTTACCTCTCTATATATATATTTATAAAATGAAATATATATAGAGAGACAAAAAAGAGAATATAAGAGAAAGAGAGAGTTAATATATGCATGCGCAGTAAGAAAAATAGATAAAAAGAAAAAGATAGAAAGAAATATGAAGATCTCTCTCTTCCTGCTTTTTTCTCTGTGATGGTGTCTGCGTGTGTGTATCGATTTTTCTCTCTCTCTATTTCTCTCTCTCTCTCTCTCTCTATTTCTCTCTCTATTTCTCTCTCTCTCTCTCTCTCTCTCTCTCTATTTTCTCTCTCCCTCTCTAGAGACGGAAAGACAGCGGTCCATACATGAAGAAAGGAACGTGCATATAGAGGAATTAAGATATGCAGATGCAAAAATCGTTAAAAATAAGATATAAACAACTTTTCTAGTATATTTTTGCAGTTTAAAACAAGTGAACAGGCGAACTTATACATTTTTTTTCAGTTTCAAATAGTAATTTTAAATAGCGTAATTTTTGAGATAGTGTCAATTTTTTAAATGGTGTCATTTTTTTACGTATTCATACCTACTTCAAAGCACCAGTATCCTAACTTTAAAGGAATTTTATTAAAACAAAAAAAATTACTTTGACAAGTTTTTTTTTCTTTTTGTTCAGGTCTAAATCACTTATTGTAACTTTCACCTCTCATTTTTCAAGATTAGACTTTTTACTTATTAAGCAACATGTCACTGCTAGCTCAATACTTCTTATGGGAAATGTCACTGTTCGTCTCGCAAAGCAAATTGCTGATTTCACTGTGGGTATCTGCTAGACAAATCTGAAATTAATATTTAACTTCTCCCGTTTGTGAGTACAGGTTGAGTGACATATTCTAGCATTTAATTTCTGAAATGAGTAATTTTCAATATTCTTGCATTTTTTCAGAATTATCGATCTCATCCTTGTTAATATTGATGTTACTATAAATACATAATAGGTATTCTCTTATATGGACTATCTATTAATTATTGTGATATTCCCTCTCTTCTACATCAGTTATTGTTCGTTCCTGTGAAATTGGTACATCAAGGATTGAACACATGACTGTTGGGTGACAACAACAGAAATAACCAACTCGTAAATTCTCTACGCCTCCGTCCCGACATTAGTAGTGTGTTTTTAGATCTTTATGTGACACTTAATATTCATAAAATTTCTTACAAAATTAAGACATACATTTAAACATTGCGTTAAATATACAAAACACTTATTGTAGATTCTGTGGATTCATTATTTTAGTGCGATTATTTTAAAAGTAAAAGGTATAAACGTACTACCTCTGAAAAAAATTATTGAATAGTCCCATTTAGTGGATGTTTATTCTGTGTGTGTTGTTTTTTATTTATTATTTAACAGTAAATAATCTAATAACAGATAAGACTCAAAACAATTTTATTAATTAGTTGAACAATTTTATTTATCAGTTGAACATGCTAGTTTCATTAAATAGGACTTAAATAAACTAGGTTAAATTCTTGAATAAATCGTCTAATTTTTGCTAAGCAATTTGCAGAGAAAATAATGAAATTGTATCATATATTTAATGCCTAAAACAAATGCCAGTAGATATTGTGTAGAAAGCTGCAGGCCAACAACAAGCGGTTAGACATAACTGCTTGAAAGATGTTCTAACAAAGAACTTTCAATTAAAACAATGCAAAGGATCGGAAATCTCATTCACGAAGGCAAACGATAGAAAGAGTGCGGCAAGAAAAAAATGGTTGTTCTCTGTCAAATGTGTCTAAAATGTGGTGCAAATATACAATCAATGAAAGATATCTATATAAATAAGGATATGTGTTTGCATATATGCACATATGTGTGCATATATATGTGCACGTCTTTCAGCATATATATGAGGCTTTATGCATATATACATATATATATATATATATATATATGTGTGTGTGTGTGTGTGTATGTTCATATATATATGTGCATGCATATATATATATATATATATATATATATATATATATATATATATATGCCTTCTTTGTCGAACAATTTTGGCTTCAAAATACGCCTCAGTTTCTCTTTTCCTGGATCATTCTTTTGAGGTCTGCAAACAGCCAGTAATCGCTGGGGGTTAGATCTGGAGAATAGGGTACATGCAGTAACAATTCTAAGTGCATTTGATGAAGCTTTGTCATCGTTACAGTCGATTTGTGACACGGTGCGTTGTCTTGGTGAAAGATCACTTTTTTCTTTATTTGTGGCTGTTTTTTACCTTCTTTCAAACGCACCGATAATGCTATAAAATATTTGCTATTGATGGTTCTTCCTTTCTCAAGGTAATCGATTTGCGCTTTTGGAAGTTTTAGACGGCTTTCACCTGTTGCTGTACACTCAGCTGATGCCGATTTGAATCCGGAGTAAAGTGGTGGATATATGTTTCATCCACTGTTACATATTTACGAAAAAACTTTTCTTGTTGCAAGAGTATTATATGCAACTGTTTTAAAACAGTTGCAAATAATACTCTTATCGATTGTGAGCAAAGAAGGCATCGAATTGTTGGAGAAGCTTTGGAATCAGTATATCACCCTAGAAGGAAACTATGTTGATGAATAAAGTCGAATTTTGCTAAGAGGTTTTGTTTTATTAGCTAGGTCCGGGATTTATTGAGTGATGTGTTATATGTATGCATATATATGTGCTTTGTGTATGCATATATATAAATGAGTTTATGCATAAATATGTGTGTGCATGTGTCTCTGTGTATACATGGATACATGCATATGTATATGAGCTAACATATATTATGTATATATGTATACTAATATCCCCATATCTGTCTTGTTCTCTGCGCATGCGTCTGTGTGTGTGTGTGTGTGTGTGTGTGTGTGAGTGTGTCTGTGTGTGTGTGTGTGTGTGTGTGTGTGTGTGTGTGTGTGTGTGTGTGTGGAGGACGGATATGTTTGGACATTATGACTAAATGGATAGTCTGAAAGATCTCACGTTTTGCATGAGTAACCGAAATATTTTATATAAATATTTAAGGTATGCGAGGTTGACATTGAGATCATCAAAGTGTGTATAATACCTCTCTCTAGCCAAATAAATCACAGTATAGAAAAATAGTTTGCTATGTTAGAAAGAAATTCACAAGGCGCTCTTTTTGTGACATGTGACGTTAATCTCTAAAGACCTCTGTAAACACCACTCATCATTTCTAGCTAAATGAACATATTTTACCAAAACGAAGCAAGATACTTAGTTTGTTATATAGTATGAAAATGATTTTTGGATTTCACAAATGATAGAGTGACCGAGATCAAATTCGTTTTCCAATGTCGGGGAAGATCATTGTAGCTAGATTTAGTATGTGGTCTTTATGACTTATATTTATGAGTTACAGGTTAATTTGGTAGGTAGAGAAACTTGAGTATGAAAATATTCTAGAAGTGGTACCGATCTCCAAATTTACTGGAGATCACTAGTGATCAATTTCTGATTAAAATCACTTTTTCAGTCAATGTGAAATTTTAATATTTCATTTTTATATTTTGTTTGTGCAACGCCAGAAAAACGTTTCCTAAAAGAAAAAAGGTTCTAAAATATATAATTGCTTTTATCTGTTAAATGTAAAATCCATACATAGCTATAGAACTGCAGATGGTTCTGTGATCCAGTGGTAGTTTTACAGTTTAGAGCCATTATAATTTGATAGATTCAAAGTAGTTACCTCCAAAGACTTTATAGAAAAGATCATTCCATGATGTAAACATTCTCCAAAATTGATCAAAACCAAGTTCTATCTTCATAATCTTTATGTCATTATTAAGAAGAAAAACCAAAGTATTTTTTATTATTTTATGGAATTTTTAAACCTTTCTAGCAAGTTCAAAACTTTGGTTAAAAAATCTTGTTTTCTTGCGTCAGTGAGTGGGCTAAAGATTAGTATGGGGTTTTAGCGACATTTTTGACCTTAAAACCACATTGCTTTGGAAATTATTGCAAAGGTCAAATAATTGTCGGGTTTTTATGACATTTTTCAGATCTTATTCACAAATAAAGGAAATTTTTCTAGTAAATTTTGGTAAAAAATATTTTTTCTTACATCAGTTATCACCACTTAATCTTATAAAATTTTGAGAAATAAAAATTTCAACCTCTTCATATTTATATTAGTTTAAAGTAGGGCTTATTGGAAAATTTAAATCATCAATTTGTTTTTGTCAAATAGAAAATCTACTCTGAATCGTGAAATAAAAAATGCAATAAATCTATGACATTATTTCATTTGAAAAGCTTTTAATTGCTTTTAAAAAATAGCATGTATTGAGGACATTATTTTCTTAATAAAGAATTTTTTCGTGAATAATAAAATTTTACAAGAATTGTTTTCATTTTTGTAAATTTTAATTAGAAAAAATAGTAGACTTAATTTTTTTTTAATTCTCTTTTAGCCTTTTAGAGGATATTATTATTAAATGAAAACTTTTTGTACTAATCAATAGAAAAGATTAATACAAATCATCAAACACTAATACTTTTTAAATAATTTTAAAGATTATTATTATTATTATTATTATTATTATTATTATTATTATTATTATTATTATTATTATGTCATTTTTCATCATATTTCGATTTCTGCTTTGGTTTCACTACCAACCAAGTCTGCAGGGAGACCTAAGGCAGGTAGTGGCATGTTGTTATGGCTCCATTTCATGTTTTTCTATCTTCCCTAGCATCTCCAGCATTACATAGATAAAGTTTTCCTTAGTGTGTGGGCTGTACTTAATAAGACAATTTTTTGTATATCTCTTAAGCTGGGGTTTCCAGGGATTCTTTCAATGTGTTGTTTTGTTCCATTTTTTATCATTCCAAGTGCACCTACTATCACTGGCACAACTCTTGTTTTCAATTTCCACATTTTTCCTATTTCAATTTCCAGGTCTTTATATTTTGACAGTTTTTCAAATTCCTTGATTGCTATGTTACAATCCGCTGGACAAGCCATATCAATTAATAGACAAGTTTTCTCTTTCTGGTTTTTAACAATAATGTCTAGCCTGTTTGCTTCAATTTTTCTGTCTGTGTAGATGATGTAATCCCATAGAATGGTTACATCTTCTATTTCAGTATTATTTCTGTATTATTATTATTATTATTATTATTATTATTATTATTATTATTGTATAAACGCGCCATTTTTTGTAAATACTGGCGACCATATTTTTTTTTTTTAATCATATCACCCCAAGCAAGGCGATAACGCCACTGATGCGCAGGGGGCTACGTAAGAGTAAAAAGATTGGAAAAGAGAAAGCCGGAAACCACATCCTAACCAGGAAACAAGGGATGAGCCTCTTCACCTGTTCGATAGACGTGGGTGGAGTGTGAACCGGGCGATAGTTTAATCTATCTACTCGAATTGAAAAACAATAAAAAAAGAAAAGAGTGAAATGATTGGAAAAGAGAAAACAGGAAACCGCATCCTAAACAGAAAACAAGGGATGAGCCTCTTCACTTGTTCAATAGATGTGTGTGGAGTGCAAAATGACATTATCAGAAATTAACTGCAGTAACTATAGTAAATTGAAAGTCAACATTTCTAAAATTCAATAAAACATGAGATTAAAGGGGTTATTCTCCTATTTTTAAAGATTACTGAGTACTTAAAAACTATATAAAAAAAGGCGCTCATGTCATTTTCTTCGTTTGTGTTTTACAGATAATGTCTCCGTAGAATAACATTAGATCTGTCATCCGGCTGTCAACACGTCAACATAGCTACTATCGGGTTACAAAATGCATTTCTGAAATTTTTTAAAGTAAATATCTGTTTGAAGTCAAATTATACTTTAAATCAACCAATATTCCTCAAATAAAATGTCAGTAAAGTATATCTTATTTATGTAGATTCTTTGCAGCGTAAATACTCGAGTATGTTTGATTACTAATCTTAAGTAAATGAAATCAGGTATTTGTGTAATGAGGATGTCTTTGCAATTGAAAGTCAAGTAATGCCATTTTGATGTTACTATATAAACTGGCTTTATTACATTTGAAAGATTTTACACACTTTAGGTCATATAACATTTCCTGACCATCCGTGCAACTTCAGCGGAAAACCAAAGGATCTTCTTAATTTCGGACAGACTTTGGTAATTTTAGATGCACAAAGACTTTAGAACAGTTGTTTTAAGTGGCTTAAATTTCCATCTAAAATATAGTCATTAGATCAAAAAAAGAATGACATGACAAAATATTAGAGAAATTGAATATAAAACCAAAATGCTTGCAAATTACACTTATACAATATACAATATACACAATAATAGAAGCGTTTATTTCTTAAAAACATTTAAGAATTTTTCATTTTAATACTCTAATGCAATACTCGTTGTCTGTAAATGCATTCATTTCACTTTTAAAAGTCTCATATGATTTTATGATAAAAATTCATTATATAACGTCAAAGAAGATTTTGTATTCCCTAATTGTCTCTTTTACAGAAATGTATTACAACTCGTTATCTTTATGCTAATTAAATGTAAATAACATATTGGCCATTCCAAATATAAAAAAATAACCCGTGAAAAGCATTTGCACAAATGTGTTTTGTTTAGATCATATATGACATACATATGACAGCAGGTTAAAAACATGGAGCAGATAAGCCGCCAAACCTCGAAAGCCAAGTTTCTTCTTTCTATTAAAAGAAAAAAAAAATACAGATAAAGGGAAATAATCATGTTGGTCTTGATACTTTGGTTAATTTCGGTGCATGTAAGCACATAAAATATTCTTCTATTATAGTTAAATTATATTGTTAATAGATGCTTAAATTCTTCTGTTAAATTCGCTATTCTAAATTGTATGTATATGAGATTTTACGGGAAAAGTTTTACTCAGACAAAGTAAACGCCACTGACACAGACATGCGCGCACGGGTGCCCATGTGTGTGTGTGTGTGTGTGTGTGTGTGTGTGTGTGTGTGTGTGTGTGTGTGTGTGTACACGTACAGATAAAACTTCACATACAAATAAAACTACAACTGTAAATTTTTATTTCATAGATAGATAGATAGATAGATAGATAGATAGATAGCATATCTTCATTCAAGCATATTTTATTAAATGATATATCTATATTGTTTCTATTTTTAATAATTTTTAATAGTTCTCGAATTATCTTCTTCATCGTAATTTGAAATTCATCAAGGAAGGCGCCATAGTTCAACTCAAGTACATTCGATCTCCTCCTAGATCATCCTCATGGGTGAACTGAGAAGACAAACTTAACGGAACTGTGAGCGTTGTGATGTTAATTTATTTTTTGTTTATTTACTTATTTTTGTAAACACGCATTTTAGTAAACCGCACTTTGTTATAATTATTTTTAAATGAATCGTAGTGGATACGATGTTTTGTCAATAAGCGTTCCCAAGATGGGTAACCTATAGTAAGTTGAAACATAACATTAAATGTTAGCCAACTAAAATGAGTTTTAAAACATTAATCAACCTAGACGTAGGAATCAGCTCAGCATGGTGACAGTCACATATTCTTCAAAAAAATGGAAATAAAAACAGAGACACACACACACACGTGTGTGTGTGTGTGTGTGTGTGTGTGTGTGTGTGTGTGTGTGTGTGTGTGTGTGTGTGTGTATTTTCTGATCTCACCTTTTCTTATAGAAACAATATTTTCTCAGGCCATTTAAAAAAATAATTTCCATTATTTTATTATCTCATAACATGACATGATAATGCATATGAATGAATTCTCTTCAATTATGAAAAACTTAAAAATTTCTGTTAATCTCATGAAGAATTTGTGAGAGTTTTTCCATTTACCAACAATGGTTTGTTTATAGATACGTTATTTAAAATAAAATTCATTTCATTCATTTCACAGAACGAAACGCATAGTCTAGACAAATATAGCTTTCCTCTTGACTTCTTTAGTTAATTATACTGTCCTTAATCTCAGGCTATAATGAGTATAATTTTATACACACACACACACACACACACACACATATATATATATATATATATATATATGTATATATATATGCCTGCAGATTACTATTTATGCTCTCACACCCTGGAAGTATGGTATACTTTGAAAAATGGTATACTTTGAGCACTCTGGAAGTATGGTATACTTTGAAAAAAAAAAGCAGTAGCTACTCTAGCATCTACGTATCATTCATTCAGTAATGAATTAGAACACTCTCACTAATGACACATATGACAAAGTAGTAAAGATTTAAGTAGCAAAACAAAATAATAATCCTTTGAAAATAGTCAACAGTTTAGACGAACATGCTCGGAGCAAACAAACTTGAGTAAAATCTCTTCAGACTTGAAGGAAACATACATACACACACACACACACACAGAGAAAGATAGTGACAGACAGACAGACAGACAGACTTAATACAAGTAAATGGTTTGTTTCTTAGCTGATTGATGTTATTCTCAGCATCCCGACTTCAGAGTTTCGTAAACGGATCCTCCGAGGATCATTTCGTTTATTTACTGCAGCAGTAGTCATCGCTAGTCTAGTGACCAAGTTCTCTCAAAACCTCTTCTATGACTGACAACTGTTGGTGTGCTCTTTCCTGTCATACCTGTAATAGTAAGCCCCTCTCTTACTGTCATATGTTGCATTCAGCTTCCTTTTTGTCACTTAATCATTTTCTATGATATTCCCTGAGTATTTCTCTGATCGATGTTGACTTTTTATGCCTTTTATTGCTATTTCTTTCTATTGATCTTTGTTTATTTTAGTGGGTTTTTCCGCCGATACGTTAATTTCCATATTTCACATCTGTATATTATAGCTGATATTATTCATTCATTATAATCATTGTTTCAAGTCTATTTATTGAAATGTCTTTCACGATATCTCTATTTTTATTTATTGCATTTAACCTATTGTTATTCGCTATTTTATCACATTCCCATGGCATTTTTTTCATATTAACACCCATCCTAATTAGATATACTTCTAGATTTTTTTCTAATTCTACAAACACTTTTCTAATGTTTCTTTCAGAATCTACCAGTTGAACATTATTTTTATTTGATTCCTGTTCGTTTTTAAACTTAACTTACAAATCCACTAATGAATTTGTTATTCCACATTCTCTTCGAATATAATAGATGGCTACTTACATTCAGTGGTAGTAGATTGTCTTTTTACGTGAGTCACTCTGATACTTATCATGCACCAGTTAAAATCTTCAGTTCCACTGAGTTACCAGAATTACGATATATACAATTGTATACACAAACACACACACACACACACACACACATACACATACATACATACATACATACATACATATATATATATATATATATACAGTAGGTTTCACTGTATAGTAGAGTCAGTTGGATACAATCAGTGAGAAAAAAGTTTACCCCGCCAGAAATTAGAAAACATCAGACTTAGCATTCACGCCGGAAACTCTAATACGAACATTTCAGAATGTTTGAGTGCTAGTCTGAGAAGAGTGCAGAAGATTTGGAAAAATTTTGATAATGGTAATGGTGATTACAAAGGTGTTTGGAATGACCACTAGTCATGACGACAAAATGGCTTCATTCATCTTCCCACAAGGTCTCAGTCGGAGCCCTACACTAGGAGATAGCGCTGATCTGGGTCAAGAGTGCAGCTGCTGGAAGAATCTATGTCTGGTCACAGGACCTTGCACCATGTCACACAAGCAGGAGAACCCAGACATAGATATCAGGCAATTTCTTCGACCACATCACCGTTACATCTAGCCACCTAACTCCCCCGGGTCGCATCTCTCCTTGATTATTATTTTAGAGGTGCAATTCAGCGAGAGATCATTAAACTCATTTAGCACCAAAGACGAAATGAAGGCAAGGATTATGGCAGCATTCACCAAATTAAACAAAAAGCGCATCCAGAAACACAGGAGATTCCAAAGTCGTCTGGAAACAGTGGCTAAAGCCAATGGCAAATTTATTTAAGAAATTTATTCTTCATTATTTCAAGATAATTTTGTGTATTTTAGTAAATATATGTTAAAATGACTATCAGTGTCATTTTGCCTAATTTAGACCTCAATTCATTTATCGCACACACACATTATAGTGTATGTGCGCTCGATGGATAAGTTGTCGTCTAAATTATTTATATGTCTGTGTGTCTGTATATATATATAAATATATATGTGTGTGTGTTTGTGTGTGTGCTATTCTTAAATAGTGTTTGTGTGTGTATGTGTGTGTAATATGTTTATACAGAGTGAAAGAAAAATTTAATAAAAGTAAAAGGTGATTTCGATTCCAGAGTGATGGACCTGTCCGTCTACTCGTTAGGGATATCAGCAATTGACTGCTTATATTTCTCAAATTTTCATTTTTATATGTACTTATTCTTAGTGGACTTTTTTTCATAGTGTATGTGCGCGTTCGTGCGCGTGCTCCGGTCTGCGCGTATGTGCGTATGCGTAGGTTGTCTTGATTATTTGTATTTTCGTCGCTTTTTTCTTTTCGTTCTTCTCCACTTTACACGAACACTTTTTTTTTCTTTTCCCTCTTTTCTTTCAGTTGTTGCCATTTGTCTTCTGGTTTTTCTAGACTGACGGTATTTTTTAATTTTTGAGCGTTCTAGTCTTTTTTTAAGTTAAGTAAATTCTATTTCATTTTCAAAAAAATAATTCATTTTAATGCTTAAATGATAAAGTATATATATATATATATATATATATATATATATATATATGCATTCAGCAGGCCATTATTTCGTTTTCTTACTTGAGTTGGTGGTATTTTAGGTACTATTAGAGTATTAATTGTAGAAGGTTACGTTTATAATTAAATTTTTATTTATTACTGTTTACATTTATATGCATATGCCTGTATTTATGCGTTTACGAAGATATACATATACACATGCATGCATATACGTATTTAGACAGACACATATTCACATACAAACACGCATACACAAATACATGCGCACTTGTGCCTATCTTTTGTTATTAATATATAAAGTAGTGTTTAAATGATAAAGTAATTTTTTCCTATATTACGGTTTATTGGGTTTAAGGGTTATATATATATATATAGTGTTAAACAAAAATTCCATTGTCTTTATGTTGTTCTTCTTAATATTGTTAAAAACGAAACGATAACCAATTATTATGATGTTGTCATTTTTCATCATATTTTGCTATGGTCGCACTACTTACCAAGTATGCGGGAAGATCTAAGGCAAGTCGTGGTGTGTCGTCATGGTTCCATTTCATGTTTTTCTATCTCCCCTATCATCCCTAGCGTTACATAGAAAAAGTTCTCCTGAGTGTGTGGGCTGTACTTAACAAGACAATTTTTTGTATATCTCTGAAGCTGGGATTTCCAGGGATTCTTTTAATGTGTTGTTTTGTGTCTTTTTTATTATTCCAAGTGCAACTACTATCACTGGCACGATTCTTGTTTTCAATTTCCACATTGTTTCTATTTTAATTTCCAGGTCTTTATATTTTGACATTTTTTTGAAATTCCTTGTTTTTTCAGTCTCAGACTTTAATCCAGATGCACGTAACTATCGATGAGTATTAACTTTATCAACATTGGATTTATTGGCACGTTCTGGATATTGGCCATGCAGAGGTTTGTCTTGCCAGCGTTGTTTCATCTGTTCAAGAGCTTTATCTTTGGCTTTCATTTTCATATTTTTTGCCGCAATAGTTGGTTCTTGGCTTCTGTTTTGTTTTTCTACAGAATCTACTAACTGTAAATCTTGTTTGTATTTACTGCCTTCTTTTATTATTGAATATTTTTCTTTCTGTTTTCATGTTGTTTGACTAATTTTATCATCCAGTCCTTTGTTATTTCTATGTATGTTAGTAAGCCAATAGTTGTTGTCTTGTGTGACAATTTTAGCTGAATAAGACCTCTTTCACCTTCTTTACGGGGTATGTATAGACGGTCTACATCAGCCTTTGGATGATGCATCTTATGCTTAGAAAGAAGCTTTCTTGTTTTAGAATCCATTCGCCTGATGTCGTTTGGAGTCCAGCTTAAGATGTTGAAACTATATTGGACAACTGGGATTGCAAGGCTATTAATGGCCATAATTCTGATCTGAGAATTCAATTCAGTTTTTAATATCAGTCGTAGCCTTCTATAGTACTCTTTACGCACTATTTTTTTCATTTTTTTTATGATGAATTTTTTCACTCTCATTCACACCTAGATATTTATAAGATTCTTCTGGCTTTAATTCTTTTATTGTTACAACAGGGTCTAAGTTAATTGAGGATGGTTGTTGTAGTGATCCACGTAAAACTGTAGCTTTAGCACATTTATTCAAATTGAATTTCATTCCAATGTCTTTGCTGAAGTCCTTCCAGCTCGTTATAATTCTTAGCATACAACTATGTAAAATAGATGGCTTATTTTTTTTGTGCTATTTTATAACCACATTCTGTCTTGTTAAGTTGAGTGGTTAGTGCTATTAATAATATGCAGAATAGTAAGGGAGACAAAGAGCCACCCTGAAATATACCTCTTTTGATGTTCATTTCACCAGACTTATAGGTTCCATTTATATGATTGAGGTAAAGGGTTGTTTTCCATATCGACATGCATTGTTTGATGAAATTGATAATGACGGGTGATATCTTGTATATATTTAAAGTCTTTAAGATCCAGAAATGTGGTACACTATAGAATGCCTTGCGATAATCTATCCAGGCAGTACTAAGATTTTTCTTTGCATTGTAGCAGTTTTCCAGGATCATTCTGTTAATAAGCAATTTGTCTTTACATCTGTAACAGCCACGTTTGCACCGTTTTTGTTCAAGCGGTATCATGTCATTTCTTTCTAAGAATAAATATGTTTGTTTTGTTAAAATACATGTTAATAGTTTATATGTTGTCGGAAGGCATGTCATTGGTCTGTAGTTTTTCGGATTGTTTGCGTCACTATTCTTGGATAGAAGAAATGTAATTCCTTTGGTCATCCATGCGGGAATTTTAGTGGAATCGTTAACCATTTCTTGAAGTACTTTGGGTAGTTTTTTATGTGCTGTGTTTAAATAATATATTCAACAGTTAGGAATTTTATCTATACCTGGAAATTTCTAATTGTGTGCTTTTTTCAGTGCACATTTAACATCCTCTTCCGTGATTCCAGCCTATGTCTGTTCTGGTTTATTTTTTATTCGTTCTATCTCTTGGGCAAGCCCGTATTGTTTCCCGGAACTGTATAACTTCTTCCATGTTTGGGGGGGGGACTGTCATTTCAATTCTTTTTTTACCTATTTTCCTGTAAAATTTCTTTGCATCGGTTTGAAAATTCTTGTTTTGTCAGCAGAAACTTGATCTTTTCTCATAGCGTCTTATTTTTGAGCCTCCAGTTGTATTGATTGCTTTATTTTTCCTTAGTTGATAGAACTTCATTTTCATTTCTAATGTATTTTCTTTCGACTTTTCTGCCTTTTCTAGTTCTTAAATTTATTCCTCTTGTTAGTTCATCTAGTACTGATAGTTCACTTCTAAGTTGTTCGATTTCTTTTTCTATTTTTCTTTTCCAAGTTATATGTTCATGTCTGCGAAACTGCCTTGTTTTTAATTTGATGTTCAATTTTTTAGTTGCTGCTATTGCTGATGCATATATTACTTCATTGAGATTTATATCAGTGACTTCTTCATCCAAACTTAATTGGAGTGCTGCATTGTAGAGCTTGATAGTTTCGAGGTTATGCTTTACTGGTTGTAGTTTTGGGAGCTGTTCTCGTTCTTCCATTGCAATATTTTGTATTTGACTTATATGATTCTTGATTTCTTCATTGGCTTCTTGTATACTGTTCTTGTTTGCTGTAAAATAATTCTGTTGAATGTGTTCTGAACTCGTTTTATTTTCGTCTTGTAACTGACTCAGATCACACCATTCCAGCACTTCTAAACTTACAGCATTATCTTCACAGTGATTTGTGTGTATCACGGTTTCTACATTATGACCTGTGGCTTGTTTGATGTTACTAATTTTTATTTCTGATTCCGGTTCCTTTTCATATTTTGTTGATTCGTCTCTTCTGGTTGCAATTCTTTTTATCTCATTAATTTCAGCCTCTGGCAATCGGTTATTTTGCATGATGTATCTTCGTACATTGGTTAATTTATTTTCGTCAATGTACTTTGTATTTGTTTGTCCAACCTTTTCTCGCCAAATATTAAATGTCGGCGAATAATGTTTTTTTGAGATTTGAGTAACGCTTCATGAAATGCAGTCATAACGACTTTGTACTCCTCACGAGACCTTTTTTTCTTTCTTGAAATATACGGTTATAGATCTAGCTGGAGAATTTTCAGGACCATCATTAGGATTATCTTGGTTGTAGGAGCCTGAAGATTCATTCTTTGTGTAGAAGTTTGTTCCTATGGCAGAATTTTAGACTTCAGGTAGGTTCCCTCCTGAAGGACGGGCTCCCTGTTTATCCACTGGAAGAGCCATAATGGACTTTTTATTTCTATTTGTATTTCTCATATTTTTCCCACGAGTGAAGCACGGGTCCCAAATGTCCACCCAAAGTTGCCCGGCACGTTGGATAACGGTCTTTTACAAACAGGGTCCCGAAGCCTGTAGGGGATCGTTTGTAACCTCATAACGCAGTAGACATTCACTCCTCGGCACGATTAACACCTTGAGTTGCGGGTTGTTGTTCGGAGTTTTCCTTCTCCTAAATGGGCTGTCAAGCGACAGCTGACAGAGACGCGTTTGAAATTCAAAGAGAAAGACGCTGGTTTTAAAAAAATCTTGGGTGTAGCAGTCACTCAACGAAACAAAATATCACTACACTGGAGTATTTTGTTAAAAGAAAATAGTTGCTACTATCAGTAGTCCTTTTAACAAAAAAAAATTGTTTAAAAAAAATTAATGGAAAAGAAAAAGTTGACATACGTTTAAGTTTATTAGTGCTTTGAGATTTCAAATAAAAATAATAATTTGTTCGTCCACTGTATATTCAGTTATTTTTTCATTAAAATCGTCGAAAATAGGGTTATCAAAATAAGATAAATTAAATTAAATAAGTAAATAAAATGAATAACTAAATAAAAATAAATATATAAATAAATACGTATTCTTTTTAAAAAAAAAGAATATCGTAGAAATTATAATCAAACTGGTTTTCATCGTATTTTTTACAGTTGCTTTGTTGTTGTTTTTTTTAAATATCGACAACTAAGGGAAATATGAATTTTTTTTTTAATCATATCACCCCAAGTAAGGCGGTAATGCCACTGAAGCGCAGGGGGCTACGTAGGAAAGAAAAGATTGGAAAAGAAAAAGCCGGAAACCACATCCTAAACAAGGAAAAAGGGATGAGCCTCTTCACCTGTTCAATAGACGTGGGTGGAGTGTGAACCGGGCGATAGTTTAGCCTATCTACTCCAATTGAAAAAAAAAAGAGAACAGTGAAAAGATTGGAAAAGAGAAAGCCGGAAACCACATCCTAAACAAGGAACAAGGGGTGAGCCTCTTCACCTGTTCAATAGACGTGGGTGGAGTGTGAACCGGGCGATAGTTTAGTCTATCTACTCCAATTGAAAAAAAAATTAGGTTAGTGACTTGCTAAGTTTTAACTTAGTTAAGTCTAAGAGATTTCTGCTAGGAAAAAAATCCTTCAAATTAGACATGAAAGTTAGAAATTATACAAAAACTGGCAAAATAAAAGAGGATAAAAATAAAAAACAAAATGGCTTAATTTTTACCATATTCAAGAAGACAGTTTGATGTCCAAAACACACGTGCTACTACTAGCAAGTTTAAAATTCTTATACTTTTGGTAACAGTTTTGGTCAAGGGCGTTAATAGGGTGGCCAATGGCCGACCAATGTGGAAAGGAAAGGAAAGAAGTAAGGAAAGAAGGAAAGAAACGAGGCTGACTGACTGTGTCTGGGGGGAACAAATAAGGATAAAAAGACAGAAAATTGGTGATTCTATTTATGAGGATCATTTATAGATGAAACAGATAAATTACATAATATATGAAGAAAAATTCATGTTTATGTTAAAATAGTAAAACAGAATTTCATATAGAAAAAAATTCAAAGAGAAAGACGCTTGTTAAAATAAAAACAGCCGCTCAACCAAAAAAACATCACTACACTTAGAGAGTATTTTGTTAAAAGAAAAAAATTGTTGCTACCATCACTAGTATTTGTAACAAAAATAATTGTTAAGATAAAATTTTAAAAAAATCAAAATTTAATGCAAAAGAAAAAGTTGACAAATGTTTGAGTTTATTACTGCCGTGAAATTTAAAAACAATAATTTGTTCGCACACTGTATATTCTGTTATTCTTTCATTAATGTCGTATATTTTGTTATTCTTTCATTAAAGTCGTCAAAAATAAGGTTATCGAAAAATAAATAAATAAATAAAATGAATGAATACATAAATAAAAATAAATAAATACGTATTCTTTCTAAGAAAGAATATCGTAGAAATTGTATCAAACTGTTTTTAGTGTTTTTCATCGTATTTTGTTCTGTTGTCTTGTTTTATTTTTTGTTTTTAAGATTAGCATGTTTTATTTTTTGTTTTTAAGAAAAAAAATTTTTTTTTGTTTTTGTTTTTAAGAAAGATTATCATAGTTTAAAAAATATTTCGAAATATCGACAACTAAGGGAAATATGAATAATAAGAAAACTAGTTGATGAATCTATTAGGATCATTTAAAGAAGAAACAGATAATTTACATAATAAACGAAGAAAAATTCATGTTCACGTTTAAAATAGTAAAACAAAATTTCATTAGAAAAAAACGTTACGTTTTCAGGAGCTTCAGAAAACACGTCCTTCTCGTTGTAATTCCAATCGCGTTATTCTTTGTAACTTTATTAAAAACGAAACGATTACCAATTATTATTATTATTATTATTATTATTATTATTATTATTATTATTATTATTATTGCTGCAGTTGTTGTCATACAGTGTTTATATCACTTTTCCTGCCAATTTTGCAGGCGCTCGTTTTACCTAGCAAGAATGTAAATCAATATTCTTATTGATTTAAATAATGCTTTCTTCTCGACGGTTTCGATTCTTCCTCAGATTTCTATTTCACCCAACTTCTTTGCAAAGCACTTTGAGATCGCTCCTAGAGTACCACCAATAACAGGCATATCTTCCAACTTATTTTATTTGTGTTAAAGAACTAAATATAATCTGCTTGCCGTTTAAACATTAGGCGATATGTTCAAACGTTATTATTATTGTTAAATAAAAAGACAATAGAGAAGAGGTTATATCGTTCGAGATCTTTTGATGATGATATTTATTATTACTGTCATTGTTTTTTTATGTTTTATGTTTTTGCTATGTTTTATTATGTTTTAATTAACTGATATTCTAACCAAATAGGTATTAAAGGATTAGCCCCAGTTATCTAACCTTAGAATTCAGAATTATGAGTTTAATACAAAAAATGTTAATGAAAATTTGATTTTTCTTAACTCGATATTTATCACCTAAAACAAAGACATTCTGTTTACGAGAATGAATATGTTTTAATGGAATTTTTTATAATCTTTCTTTATTTTTAACTTTTTTATATTTATTTGTTTATTGATAAATTACTTTTTCTCTCGTGATATAAAATTACCACCCGTAATCAGCTTTCGTTGGGCAGTGTATAAGGTTTCATACTCATTACCGACAATCATCTGCGTCGAGAGGAAAACAAAGAAAAATGCATCTTGAACTTTAGCAACGATCAATGATGTGAAATAGATACTGTATTATTTAAATGTAGTTTTCTTTGCCCTTCATCTGTTTTTCAGAGACAACGTGTCCCATAAAACTACTCTTTTTACCAGGCTAAGGACAGAGATTTTTATTTATAGTGTCCCTAATTCTTAAAGAATAGCCCTTTATAATTAATCTAATATTTAGATGGTTTTATTTATTGTTAACGTATTCATACAGGAGTAATTTTTCTTGTGTTATATGAAGTTAGGTGTTGTTTACTGTTTCTTTGTTTCCATTCAGGTATTTTAAGGTACTGAATGCTGCATAAAATAAAATAAAAACCCAAAAATACTTTGAACTTCAAATTCGTATTAGATTTTTACTTAAACAGTATAACACACACGAACAAAAACACATACACTCACTCTTTTAATCCAATTAATTAAGACGCACACGCAAAGAGGTACTAAAAAATCTGGAAGCAACCAAAAAGGCCTTCCTATCAAAACTGATATTTGGTCATTTATTCCGATTTTGTAACCTGGGTTGGACTAAGAACATTCAAACACCCAGCATATATATATATATATATATATATATATATATATATATATATATATGAGATATTTGGGACAAAACTTTTAAACACTCATCCAATATATATATATAAATGAATAAAAAACGAAGAAAATAATTGCAATGCTCAAAACATTCATTTAAAACAGTGGTCAATATAAAAATAGAGCAATGAATATTTATTATTAATTATTACTTTAAAATGTATACAAACTACAAGCTACTACAACATTGTAAATTTTGTTTCGGTATTGAAAGAACATCCAAAAATGTCATAATTAATAATGATGGTAATAAACGTTTTATTGAAAAAATTTAAAAGGCACTTCCTTTTATTTTTGGAAATCTTTTTGTCCGAAATAAAAAAAAATATTAAAAAAGAGGAAAAAAGAAGAGAGTAGAAAAGATGAGAAAATAAGATTAGAAATCAAGAAAAGATAATGAAGAAAGACAGAAGAAGATACAGAGGAAATAGAAAGTAAAGAGGAAGAAAGTGTTGAGAGGAAAGAGCCAATGAAAACGGCCAAGAGAGACAAATCTTAAATATAGGCAGGAAGTGAATTATAGACAAATATTGATATCGGTTACATGGTGTCTGGGCTCAAATCTTTTAACATTAAAACATATATACTTTTATAAAGGAAAAGGAAATATACAAAAAGAGTAGAAAGTTAAGAGGAAAATAAAGAAGAAAAATTGAGGAAATTTATAGAGGAAAGAAAGGGGATAATCAATAGAAACGGCTAATAAAAATTTTAAATTTTGGCCGGAAGTGAATAGCAGACAGATACAGACATTGTTACATTGTTTCAAGCTAAATCCTTTGGCATTTTCTGAAAATAAAGATAAAGTCACATACACAAACAGAGAAAATATTCATAAAACGTAAATTAAAGGAAATGTAAAAACATAACACAAAGATATAAATTCATTTGAGCTAATATAATAAATTGGAGAAATAAAATAAAAGAAATTAAAATTAAAATTAAAATTAAAAATTAAAATTTTAATTTTAAAATCAAATTTAAAATGAAAATTAAAATTAAAATAAAAATTAAAAATTAAAAGCAATTTTAAAATTTCACTTTAACTTTAAGGCACTCTTTTTTATTTTTCATTTTCTTTTATAGAAGTATGATTTTATATATATATATATATATATAAGTGCATCAATGTACAAATCAATGTGCAAATATCTATGTGGATACTTGTGGATGCTTGTGTGAGTGAAAGTGTATAAGTACTGTATAAGTGACTTCATGAGTAGAAAGAATTGAAAGTATCAGAAAATAAATACACTAAACATTTTATTAGTATTATGATTATTTTATACGTAGTTCAAATATTTATAAGTATTACACATTGTAGTAAAACATATTTATTGTAGATTATTTTTTATAATAATAGTTCTGAATATACTTAGTTTTTTTTTCAGTGTGTGCTACCTTAGTATACTTTGCAGTCGACAAAAAATAAAAGAACAACGCATATGCGCGAAATTAAAAATATAATGAAGTTATTTTACCCTTCGTAACCTGTATATATATATAAATTTTAAATGTAACGGTTCAAAATTTACCAGGATGAAGTTAACAAACACTTATCTACGATACTGACAAAATTGAATCCCTGGAAAAGACAAAAAATTCTGAAAATGTTCGAACACAAACAAAATAAAAACCTGAAGCTTTGACACTTTATCCAAATTTGGGATTTTGCTGTACAACAATTACTCGAAAATTAAAAAATAGAATTTAAAAATTACATATATATATATATACGTAAAAAAATCACAAGATCGCCAAAACCTACCGCGGTTTCACACAAATGCTCGTCAGGGCAAAGGCAAACCAAGGACTAATCAAATAAATAGACACCACCAAACAAAGACTAACAGACCAGCTTACCCGACGGGGGAGGGAGAGGTTAAAAAAAAAAAGGAAAAAAAGGAAAAAAAAAAAAAAAAGAAGGCCTAACACTCTAAGCAAGAAATTTAGCTTTATGGAATCTACACCTATTCAATATTTCAGTTTTGGCATTAATAAGGTTGTGGGCAGATTCGAATCTAGCTATCGCTAATTTCTCCTCATCACATAACCTACAGAATTTACTGCCCTTGTTATAGTTAGGGCATTTTTTTATTATTTCCCATTTCAAGTTTTGGTTTTTATGTCCCATACATAGTTGGATAAAGTCGTACTGTGTTTATACTTCTCATTTTTAAAGGAGGTTTTATGGTTGTAAAACCTAATTTTAAAATTATCATGCGTAGCTCCTATGTATGTTTTAGGGTTTTTATCATTTTCATTAATGTAAACTCTAACTTTATAAACTACATTTACTTGATTACAATTACCTCTAATGGGGCAGTCGGTTTTTATTCTACAATTACAATTATCTTTGTTGCCGGTATTAGTATTAGGAATATTGGTACTACTTTTCAATTTACTTTTATTGGCATTATTAATTATTTTGCCAATATTAGGTAAACAAGAGTAACTGAGTTTAATAGTGTTCCTATTAAATATTTTTTTAAGTTTGCTATCAGAGTTAAAATGTTTATCTATTAGGTTAAAAAACATTTTGCCTATTTTAGATTTAACTTCATTATTGTATGGGGGGTTAAACCATATAATATTTCTGGATCTGTTGTTATTGTTTTTTTTAGTAATATTTTGGTCAGAAAATTTTAGCGTTTGCGAATGTCCACTTTTTATTAGTGCAGTTTGGTAAATTTTCTTGTATTTGTCGAAAATTTCACTATTGGAAGAGTTGGTGGACAATCTAACAGCTATACCATTAGGGATACTTCTAAGAATATGCATAGGGTGATTAGAATTTTTGTTAACATAATTGGGAATGTAATTATTTTTGATGTAGGGTGTTATATATCCGTTATTAAGATTTAATGTTATATCCAAGTAATTCACAATTTTAATGTTATGTTCTATTTCAATATCTAACTTATAAGATTTGAAAAATTTTTGCACTTCCTTTCTAAATTTATCTCCTATTCTAGGTGTACATTTATCTATAATAATTAATCCATCGTCCCGGTATAAACCGTGATTATGGAAATCTATGATGTCGTTAAGTTTATGAAGCAGTAGACAACCTATCAGCTCGGCCACCTCCGCCCCATCATATGCCCCCATAGGATTATCAAATCCCTGGGCATCAGTTTTTTTTACCCATATCTCATCATTAAAATATAATAGTGTTTTATTAATGCCAAAACTGAAATATTGAATAGGTGTAGATTCCATAAAGCTAAGTTTCTTGCTTAGAGTGTTAGGCCTTCTTTTTTTTTCTTTTTTTTTTTTACCTTTTTTTCCTTTTTTTTTTAACCTCCCCCTCCCCCGTCGGGTAAGCTGGTCTGTTAGTCTTTGTTTGGTGGTGTCTATTTATTTGATTAGTCCTTGGTTTGCCTTTGCCCTGACGAGCATTTGTGTGAAACCGCGGTAGGTTTTGGCGATCTTGTGATTTTTTTTACGTGTCTTTGCTCTACATTGCTTCCGATTTGTTACTTCGCTTTGGTTAGTTCTGTATCGAGCACTTTTTCTTTCTTTGTGGTTGGTTCCGTTTGGGTTTTTTTTTCTTTACTGCGGGGTATTGTATGTATTGTCTGTATTCCGCAGTTTTCTTTTTTTCTCCCCTCTTGTCCAACGCCTTACAGCGACGGATAGTAACGGAATTAGATTCTGTCTGTTATTTGTTGTCCTTAAAGTTTATTTTCGTATAGTTTTAGGAATTGGATACTTACAGAGTCGGTGTTGTTATTATATTATATTATATATATATATATATATATATATATATATATGTAATGTGTTTTATTTATTCCTAAATACTACTGTAGAAAATAAAAGACATGAATGACCGATGCTAACCTCCATGAAAGTGACTCGTTTCTAACGCTCTCAGATGACATGAAATGATAAGACTATATGAATCCATTGCTAGAGTAGCTGCTATGAAAGTTTGTTCACTGTGCAGTGCTAAACATTTTTCCCTCCAGAAGCTATCTTACATATCTATAAGACTACTATTCACTCATGTTTATAATATTGCTGCCCCATACGCCCCGCTGTCCTTGCTATTTACTTTTGGGTTCTTGATAAAATCCATAAAAGCAGCAGCAATATTATTGGTCCTGGTCACGGTCTTAGTCACTTTTCTACCACCATTAAGTTGCTGGGTTGTGCCTTTTCTATAAATACTTTTAATGTAATTATTAGCTCTTCACTATGATACATAGATTCTTTTAAATGTGAGCGCACTTGTAAACTGACGTCAAGATTTTACAGTTGATTTGGTTATATGTAACCGTAAATTCTATGCAAAAAGTTGCTTTTCTCACATCTATCAATTGTAGAATTCTTTAATAACTTCATTCTTTCCAGCCAACTTTCAACTTCAAAATTTTAAATGCATACTCTTCAAAAGTAGACCATAAATATATAGTAATAATAATAATTACCATGTGTGTGTGTGTGTGTGTGTGTGTGTGTGTGTGTGTGTGTGTGTGTGTGCTTGTTGTGTTATCCAAAAATGTCATTCTTCAGAAAAAAAATGAAATGCAATGAAGTCATTAAGAGTATTTCTTTAGTGTTTCACAGGTCTATGAATTTCAAAAGTTAAATTGAGATAGAGAGACATGTGGCTATACCGTAATATGTCTTTCACCTAACTGGAGTTCAATAATTCCCTCCGTTACATGCAAAATATTATATAAGGGGTATTTTCAGTATAATTTAAATAACGTGTTTTTCGACAATAATAATTCTTACAAAATATTTTAGTTAAATAATTTAAGTTTTGCAAATCTTAACTTAAATACAGTTAAGTGCCGTACGTGATACAAGCTTGGTCAATCATATCTCGAAAGAGATATGACTGACTGGGTAGAAGATTATTCCGCAGTAGGTTGTCATTGCTTTCTGTGGTAGACTGGTTGCCATCCAAGGCTAAAGAACCCAATATGTCCTGTTATTTAACCCATAACTAGAGGGAAGTGACGGATTAATACCTTTCCCAAGGGTATTTGCGTGTATGTGAATGCAAAGAATTCAAGTGGAAAAATAGAGATAA
The DNA here is from genome assembly GCA_037127315.1 of Ascarosepion bandense. Taxonomy (NCBI): domain Eukaryota; kingdom Metazoa; phylum Mollusca; class Cephalopoda; order Sepiida; family Sepiidae; genus Ascarosepion; species Ascarosepion bandense. The sequence goes on along the minus strand of JBBBDQ010000809.1, from coordinate 750,531 downwards.
AAATTTATCCAATGATAAGATTTTCAAATTTTATATTATTTAACCAAACATGTTCAAAATAGATAGATACCATAACACAGCGTATTTTTAAAATCAGTGTCACAACGGAATGCAATTACAATAAGGTTGATTTTATAATTTAGCCCTGAAGATGAACTTAGAAAATTTCTAAGTTCTTGCGTGAAATAAAAAACAAACTACAACGCCTTCTTTGGGGAATTTCATCTTAACATCAAGAAACTCATTAGACGACAGGAAAGGATTTGTATAAAAATAAGTAGACACAGTGTGTTTATATTATTCAATGAAACATGTTTGAAGGAAGATATGTCGCCTAAATATGAATATATGTATATACGTGTGTGTGATTTCTTTCGTTACGACTTTTAAGGTAATTCATTAATTACAATAAAGCTGTTATAAATATATACTAATTTTAACTAAATCCAAGAAGGTAATTATACAAATTCTTCACTTTTGTCTTGATTTAAAAAATCAGCAATAAATGAGATATTGCTAAATGTAGAGGAAGTAATTACTTAGGATCTATAAATAGTATCAAGTTAGTAGTGATCTCTTTCATCTGATAAGTATTATTGTATTATCACTTAGAAGTACGAAATATCTACGTTATTTCATACGTTACGATACGTTAGTCGGTTTACAACCAAAGGCATAGCACAAACCGTTTTCAAGACTATAACATGGATTCGTTTCATTACGAAACTTCAAAATAGGTTAATCTTATAAAATGTCAATGTTATTTATTTACAGTTGAATAAATTATTCCTTTCGAGGTCACAGATAGCTGTATCAGACATGCAAAACAAATTTGTCAATTAGACACTTACACTAATAATTGAATGGAGTTGGCAACTACAAATGGTGAAGCCAAATCCAACTCATGTTGATTCTTCACCCGGTTCATAGACCATATGGAATATACTATTATTTCGAAACAACAATTTTATATTTTTCTTTTAATATTATCATGATTTATATTTTTAAATATCTTCTGTTTATGAATAATGTAAGACCTCCCATCAGATCTATAATTAGAAGCCATCGACCTGCTGTCAGTTTACATGCTAAACGAAAAATCCAAAGCTGACTTCTACAAATGTCTTCCACAAGCATAAATACCTTAAATACCCTCACGCCCGATATTCATTTCAGCATTTGATTCAATACATTTCTAAAAGTATACATTTTCAAAATATGAACTATGCTAAATTTCCATATAGTTCGATCTTAATTTATCAAGGTCTCTGAAATAGCATTAGCATAATTTTTTGAACTCAGATGTTAAAAATAATAAATATTGAACCGCAGTTTAACATCAGTTTTAATTTCAGAAAAAAGAATTCAATCATTCTTGATGAATAAACATAAATTATCATATAATTCTTTTAGCCATAATTAAATGTAGTAGATTTTATGTTTAATCACAGTGACAAATGATTAATATGTTTAAACAAATATTTTATATTCTACTACCCAAAGTTTGAAAATCTACAAATGAATAAAATACGTAATGTTGACCGCGTTCATGCATATAATGCGTATAACTGTAACTTTAAATAAACTAATTGGAGTAGATAGACTAATTGAAGTAGATAGACTAAACTATCGCCCGGTTCACACTCCACCCACATCTATTGAACGGATGAAGAGGCTCATCCCTTGTTTCTTGTTTAGGATGTGGTTTCCGGTTTTCTTTTTTCCAATCTCTTCACTCTTATGTAGCCCCCTGCACATCAGTGGCGTTACTGCCTTGCTCGGGGTGATATGATTTTAAAAAAGTAGCTTTCTCTATCCCTATGTTGATTATATATCATCCAATTCGGTATATTTTGCATACTAGAAATAACAAATTCCAATATTCAGCTTTAAGCATTAATTTAAAAAAAATAACTGATTGCTGTTTATTTCTAACCTGGCGTATTCATCCCTATCTGGTTTAAAGTGATTAGCAACTTTTTTCTTCATGATTTTTATAAGTTTATTTAATCAGTCAGTTAAGTATTACGTGTATCGCGTATGGATGGGATAAACGTTTGGGTGATTATGTCTCTTTCGATCCATGACTGACTAGGTAGAAGATTTTCCCGCAGTAGGCTGCCATTTCTTTCTGCGCGAGACTAGTTGCCAACCAAGGTTATAGAACCTTATCTGTCCTATTATTTAACCCATAGCTAGAGGGAGAAGAGATGGATTCATAACTTTCTTAAGGATATTTGCGCGTATTATTTATTCAATTACAGTCTAATCGTCAATCTTGAAAACATTTATATAACAGACTGGAACAAAAGACAATTAATTAATGTATAAAGAGGAATACTTGTTTTTTAATATTACATTTTGAAAATCTGATAAATATTATTAATTACTATTCAACATAAATTATTTCAAGCACTTTCACGTTTCTGTGAAAAGAACAAATTGAGACTGAAAAATTTAATCCAAGATTTTAAGTTAATTTTACTTGAACTATTTTACTTGAACATGATATACATCAACAATCCTGGATTAGTCAGCAAAACATCTGCACACTTTAAGCAGTATACACTAAATTACACTGACTATCTTTGTACCAACAGAAAGAGAAATTTATTTGTTCTCTTTCTCTCTTGGGTGACATGTGAGTCTTTTTTCATTTTTTTTTTTTTTTTTTTTTTCCTTTTTATACTCACTTGAACTATTTATTGATCTTTACTTTTTGGTATTTTTCACTCTTTTATCTCTTTTCTCCCTTTTTAATATTAAACTGTATTATAGTTCACCGTTCCCTCCCAGTTTGTCTATCACTCCGTGATTCTCACATAACGTTTTTTAATGAGGTGCTGTTCCAAATGATCTTACCTTTTAGAGAAAAATATACGGTTTTGTCTGTTTAATATATATATATGTGTGTGTGTGTGTGTGTGTGTGTGTGTGTGTGTGTGTGTGTGTGTGTGTGTAAAATCATATTTTATGTTTATACTCCACTTTTTAACTTTAAAGTATATCTGTATGACTAGGGGTTAAAGTAGATTTTACAAATACTATAAACACATTCACTAAATCATAAATTTAGGAAAAGGTGATTAAAAATACTTTATCCTAATCTCTCAAGTACTTAAGAATGCATTACACTTGCATAAAATAAACTTCAGGTCCTTTACTTTTAGTAGTCAGTTAAGTATTATTATATAAGATGAAAAAATAGACATGGTAAACTGTATGCAAAGCAGATATAATACTTGTATTATCAAGCTACAAAGTTCTAGTAAGTCTCTTTTTGTCAGTTCATCTCTCTCTCTCTCTCTCTCTCTCTCTCTCTCTCTCTCTCTCTCTCTCTCTCTGTATATTTACATACACACACACACACACACACACATACATATATATATATATATATATATATATATATATATATATATATTAAGCAAAAAAATTTAGTAGCCAATATTGAGTGTAAAATCCATGCGTGCAAGTGCAATGACCAGAGGAAATGACCTCGGTGTATATCAAGATCTAATCTGAAAATTACACCGACGTCATTCAAAGATATCTGGTAGAATGTCGTAGCGTAGGTGTCGTGTCCCAGGCGCAAACCGATATAAACATGGGCTTCTGATGTGCCTCTGGGCAAAGAAATAGACAAAGAGAATAGCGAAGACGTGACCAAATGAAGATATCGACGACTAGACGCGTGGTTGGGAGTGGCGAAACACTGTGGGATACTAGACGAAAGTGAGTTCTGCCTTTAAGTTGGAATTGAGAGTTAAATGAGATTTATTCCATTCAGCTAAGTAATCAGAAAGACAAAGTGATCTTCACCTACCTATAGTAAAAAATGAGAACTAATAAATAACTGTTAAAATATATCATCTATCCAGTCACTTCAAAGTAGCATAAGTGTATCCGTTTCAAATAAATTGTACTTTTGCATATTTATTCACATTGCTTAATTACGATCCAATGTTTAACAAACATTCAAAGTTATTCTGACTAATCGTTTAAATAATTTCTGAGCAAGAAAACCAGACAAGAGTATACAACTGGTGATCTACAAGTTACTAAAAAGGAGGCGTATACATTTAGTAGCAAACTCAGAACATCATACAGTTCAAGAGAGAGAGAAAGAGAAAAGGTGGTAAGTTTAAATCCTGCCACAGGTTTTGCGTAAAGTTTTGGCCGTAGGCATATTTCTAAACATTTTCTGCACTAAGTAAACCGGATTAGCCACTAACAAAAATGGGTAATTAGACACATTAAAAAAGATAATTTAACTAATAGATAGATAGATAGATAGATAGATAGATAGATAGATAGATAGATAGATAGATAGATAGATAGATATTAAAAGAATTAGAGAGATAAATATACAGTTATATAAATAAAAAAAGATAAATATACAAATACATAAATAATAAAATAAAGATTGAGAGATAAATATTAATCAAATTAAACAAATAAATATATAGATAAATCATATAAGATAGATAGATAGATAGATCGATAGATAGATAGATAGATAGATAGATAGATAGATAGATAGATAGATAGATAGATAGATAGATGGTAAAAAATGTAACGTATGCTAAAAAACCAGATCGAAACATAGATAGTTACTGTACTAAATAGGTTTGTGTCAATGACTAGTATTTGAGTCTAGATAAAAATATTTAATTTCCTCAATTTGACGAAACACAATTTTTCTGTCTTAAATTCTCCTTATTAATATAGTTCTTTACAAAATTACATTTAGTAAATATATAAAAAAAACAATTATTTCAGAATATAACAGCACAATATTGATATAAATAACAGCATAAAAAACAATAAAAGGAATTGATTCGTTCAACCAGGTTCAACCAGCTAAACGCTGTATAAAAAGGAGCACTCCAGTCAGATTTATTGAAGGAGAGTTAGAAAAGGAAAAAGGAAGAAACTAGCCAATAATTCCTTAGGAAAATGTAAATATTTTCAATTAAATTCAACAACAGAAATATGTTGTACGGAATAAATACATGTGCAGTATCCTTAGTGAAATATTCAAAGTCATTCCTGAACTGGACAAGAAGTAGTTTGGATTAACAAACAAGAAAACTTATTAAAATGAAGTCTTATACCAGAGAAGTGACACCGATAAACCAAATGTAAACAGAAAAAGGAATGTGTTAAGATAAAAGATTGTATCGGTTTAAAGTTAAACATAAAACCGTATTGGCTTTGCTATCAAAGTACCAGTGAACATCAGGTAGAGTAATATAATTTTGATTATAACAAAAGTATATATCATAAAGACAAATAAATGCAAGGCGAAAATCCTAGAATGAATAATGAAACAACTTCAAGAATATTTCAAGAGAGAATTCTGTTTGAACAAAGGATATTTGATGAAATAGATAATTCCTGTTAAGGATCATTTCAATCATCAAAATATTCAATGCAAATTTCACTAAGATCATATAATAAGAGAATGAGGTATAATATTTTCTTGTGTATGTGAGTCGGGTTAAAGGCGATTCACTGGAAACTATGCAAACCAATTCCCTATTTTAGATTTAAATTCTCTGTTTCGAAATTTTTAAATGATTACATACACCGATCCATAGATGAACACAAGAAGTGTATTTATTAAAACAAATGTCGCCATTCCGGCAGATTACCTAAAATGAAAATAGAAAATCTAAAAAATATCTAAATTTGCGAGAATATGGCAGCTGATCTCAAAACTTATATAAATTCTGCTGTTAACTGGAGCAAAGACGACTTGTTAACTTAAACGCGTCCATAACAAAACTACTTTCTATTTATCATGAAATACCCTTTTTGTTCTCCATCCACATGAATGAGGTTAACCTCCAGGAGAGTGACTCATTGCATCTTCTCAGTTTGACATTCTCTGCTGACATTAAATGGAAAGATTATATTGAATCAATTGCTAAGTCAAAATCAATCTGCTAAGAAATTTAGTGTTGCGGATATTGTTGCCACATCTGGTCTGGTGCTACTGCTATATATTTAGAGATTCTTGATAAAATGCAAAGAAGAATATGCAATGTCATTAGTCCTGACCTATCATTCCGGCTTCAGTCACTTTCTCACAACTTCTCAGTGCTTATTCTATAAATGCTTTCATGGTAATTGTTCTGATGAGCTTTAGTCTATGGCACATAGACTTTATGAATTTAAGTGCCGTACTAGATTGGTGGCAAGGTTTCATCATTTTACAGTTGAATTGGCTAGATGTAACTGTAAGTTATATGCTAACAGTTTTTCTATCGCACTCCTTGCATGTGGAACTCACAATATATAACTAAGATGGCTAGATGTAACCATAAATTCTATGCTACCAGTTCCTTCTATTACACTTCGCGTCTGTGGACTCTCTTCCAGTTTCTTGCTTTTTGATCTTCAAAAATTCAAATGCAGTGTCAATCGTTATCTACTGTCTTTTTTATTCTTCTTCTTTTGTTTTTCTCGATTCTTAATAATGTTTTCTTTTTCTTATACTTTTACATCCAGTAATTCTTTGTATCTTAGTGGCTTATTGCCATATTTAGGGATAAATTTTTTAAAAGTTATCAGAAATGGAGGTGGTAATTGTTTACATTTGGGAATAAATAACAGTGGTGATCATTCATACCGAAATCAGTTAGAATACTAGGAAAAAGTGCTGGAGCGTGAAGGAAAGTTGTTGGAATTTATTCTACACTGAAAACCACCAAATGTTACTAGTGAGAACAATCAACACAAACAAATAATAATAGCGATAACAAAAACAGAAACAAAAAACCAAGAAACACAAATAGGTGAAATAAAAATAGAAAACAATAAGATAAAGTGATCTACTAGGAACTGTGCAAATGACCAAGGATTATATAAACCAAAATTTGTATGAAAGAATGAAATATAAAATTCTCTAGGACTTTGAGATTCAAACGGTAAACTTTAGAATTCATTGATTGATAAGCGAAATCTATTAATGGATCAACCAATCCAAAGCAGATATCTGGTAGTTTTAAATAAGGAAAGAACACTCCAGCTAATGGACTTTAGTTTCTTCGATAGATAAATGAGTAAATCAGAAGTATAGTGAAAAGATGGATAAGTATTTTGACTTGCCAACGAATTTACAAAACTTTAAAATATAAAGTTAACAATCGTACCAGTCACTAAAGTATTGGATACAAATATACATGAGTACGCGCTCGCGCGCGCGCGCGCGTGTGTGTGTGTGTGTGTGTGTGCATTCAATAAATATCTCTTTGTCTGATACAATGTCACCATGCCATGGTAGAGGACTAAGGTGTTTACTAAGATGAATAAACTGAATTAATATGATTAAACACAGACACAGACACACACACGTATATATATGTGTGTGTGTGTGTGTGTGTGTGTGTGTGTTTGTTTATATATATATATATATATATATATATATATATCTGTTAAAGTCTGTTTAAGTTTTATTGTATTTTTTCAATTTTTGAATGTGATGTTTATTCTGATCGAAGTTATGAATAAACTGTCGAAAGTTCGTACTGTATTGTGACAATAAACACTTTTGGACAGTTTACTCATATGTTTGTGTCAATACTTGCTAAATATACCTCATATATATATATATATATATATATATATATATATATTCGATTGTATGTAGAACGGAGAAAGAATATTTACAACGTCCAAAACATTAATTTAAACCAGTGCTCGATATATAATATATAGAGCTTTGAATATTAATTATAAATTATATTTTAGAACATGTACATAATTTTTTATAAATATCCGTTACAAAGGTACATTTGTTTTGACATTGAAAGTTCAATATATATATATATATATATATATATATATATATATATATACTAGCAGTATAGCTCGGTGTTGCTCGAGTGTAATGAAAGCTTTAAAACTAATCCATGGTCTTGGAGCTCAGACTTTTTGAACGTTGGCACGAAAAACGTAGTTTGTTGAAAGGTTGATCTCGAAGCGGTAGAACTTACTAAAATGAATGAATGTAAGTCAAATTTTGATTTCTGGTATCGATGTCAAATAGGTCCTTTGAATAAATGATATAATGGCTGAAAACTAAGAACTACAATTATACCTACTTAGAGAAAAACCCGAAGCAAAAACCAAAATAAAAGAGCTGAAAACTTGATTTTGATCAGACCCGATAGGATATCGGGGTGTCGATTTCCAATATTGGAGACAAATATGTCATCCAAGGATAAACTAAGTAAGTCTATGAAAACTTACTGTACGCATCAAGAGTAAAATTGGAGAAAATGAGCCATATTGATGACTGAATATCGGTTTTTTATCAGATTCGATAAAATATCGGGGGTGTCTATTTCCGATATCGGGGAAAATATATCGTCTGAGAAGATCAACTAATGTTTGAAACTAAAAACTATAATTTTACTAAGAGCAAATTCTGCAGTAAGAACTACGATAAAAGGTCTGAAATTCAGATCTTGATCAGACCTGATCAGATATCGGGGTATTGATTCCCGATATCGGGGAAAAATCGGAAAAATAAGTAGTTCATGACCTGACCGGAGGCCTAAAGACTGTTTGTATGAAAGTTGGTGAGAATCAGATAAAAGTGAAACGTTTTATAACAAAATTGAAAGTTTTGAATAGCTATCCCTGGGAAGGTGGGATACATTTTTGCCTTAAACTCGTATAGTGTCACATTTTTCTTTACTAGGACTCCTTAATCTCGGCCAGTTGTTAGTAACTTCACTGTTTAAAAAAAAACAAAGAAAACGTGGATAACATCTTAAACACATGTGCCCACTAAATATAATTATCATAATCATAAAGAAAATGTCATAAAAATAGGTATTTTCAAAAAATTCTGTTGTTTACGTTTCGGATACAAAACTAAAGCTACCAGATATATTTTTCGTAAAAGTTCTAATGAGAAATGAAGTTGCATTAAATATAAATTCAAAGCTTGTTCTGTCAGGCTCAGGGGACTCGCTGATAAAAGAAAACAAGTACAATTTAGGTTCAATTCCAGTGGTGGTGCGGGGCGTAATTTTTCTTAGGTAGGACTACTCTCCTTAATCCGGCTGTTATTCATTTCATTGTTTAATAAAATAAATAACAGAGATAGCAATTCAAACACGTATAGTCATTAAAATAAGGTTAACAATAAATATATATTTTTTAATTTATTGCTTAAACGTTATTTTTAAAGTATACGCCTATTTTAGTAAACGGTCTTTTTGAATTTATTGTTTAAACCTTATTTTTATTTATTTATTTTCATCTACCAGCTTAAATATCTGATAAAAAAATAACAAAAAAAAAAAAAATATATATATATATGCATATATTCCCAACAAGATATCACGGGTTTTCAGGTCAGCATATATATATATATATATATATATATATATATCAGTGGTATAAACTAATGGATGTATATTCCACAGTTTGGTAATTTTTAATTTTATAAAGTTTTCAGTACACATGTAGATAATTTATAGAGATATAGTTATTATAACACTAAAAATAACTATAGTTCTCTCTCTCTCTCTCTCTCTCTCTATATATATATATATATATATATATATATATATATAATTAATACAAATATAAAATTCATCACTTTTGACTGATGCTATATTCAGTATCCCGATTCTTGATATTTTAGACGGACCCTCCAGCAATCGCTTCGTCAAATCACCAGGGAATAAGCATGTGTATAAGAAGACTTGTATATTTTTGTTATTTACTTCATTTGTCACAGGAAAATAAATATGGGGTAACCAATTGTGATCAAACTCACTTTGCATGGTCTAAATGTTCAGCTTGCTGATATTGCACCATGATGGAAAAACATTATTCATTAACCTTAGTTTTATTTAATATAAGGCCCCAGATTTAGAAGGCATCCAATGAAGATTGAACTCAATAATCAGTAACAATAGTCAATTAAACTACTTAATCATTATCTCTTAAGTGATGTACCACATCTTAATAGCATTGAAAAACTAGGCATAAGTACGGCGCATATCTGGGTATATCTCTTTGTGGGTTTCCATCCAATTTTATGTTTGCAGATTTTTTTCACATTAGTGATCCAACATGCAAATTATGAATTGCAGATACTAAAATCAAACAGTTACAAAAATATCTGGGACGTTTTTGATAAAGGAAAAAATGTGCGATACTGAAATCTGAAAGTGTATTGCGATAACGAAAGGTGCCTTCCAAAATCTAAGCAAAGTATTAAGAAACATAAAAAAATCGTTAGAAACAAAGAAAAAGTACTGAACTGTTATATAATATCAATCTTTCAATATGCCAGTGAATTATGGACAGTCTCCTCACAGATAAAGAAAAGACAGAGTGCATAAGCAATGTGATTCTACAGAAGGATGATGAGAATATCATGAACCGATCATGTAACGAAGTTTTAGAAAAAATGAAAAAAAATGAACATCTGTATTTAGCATCAGAAAGAAACAAATAACATTTCTAGGGTGCACAATAGAAAAAGCGGGTTTCGAATATTTGATACTCAGAGGACAAAACGAATGCAAGAAGGGCCGAGGAAAACAACACATACCTACCTAGCGATCTTAAGTAAATGGATGACGGAACACATTTCAAAATATTTTTTTAAATTATTAACCACTACCATGGTCAGAAAATTCTGAAAAAACGATGATCACCAACGTCCTTAATGGACACGATAATTATAAATCGTTCTTTTATTGGCATAATAATTATAAATAATTATTTCTATACAAGCACAACATAACGATGAGAGTTCATATGCCTTTGATTAAAAAGCTTTTTCGCCTTTATTTCTGCAGGCAGAAACTGACAATTATTTTTCCTTACCATTTGTAAGCAAAGTGTGATTGATCATTACTGGTTGCTTATTTTGTTAGCCAAATGAAATAAAAGCTAAATAAACGAACAACTCTCTGAGTAGTAATGGCTATTGGTTAACAAGACATTACAGTTGTAGCCAGCCCTATTCTTTGGGTGTTTTCTGCGTGACTTTTGTGTAAACTTAGTAAATATTAATTAATACATAAGTGGATAAGAGATCTGATTATTTGTAACTGGCAACAGTGATCATTGTTCGAACTCAGTTAAAAAATGCAATATAAAGTATTATATAAAGTCTTATACAGCCATGAAAGAAAGTAATCGTTGTACAACCCGAAATATGACTTCTACTTAAGAGGAACACGCACGCACATACATATACATACACATATATATTTGCAAAAAAAATCTATAATTTAGGTAAAAATAACTGAGTTCATTAAGTGCTGTCCTGGGTCAGGTATGTCACTATGGAATGTCTCAAACCTTATAGCTGCAAGATATAGGTCAGTTTAAATTGATTATACTGATTTTAGAAAGGAACAATAAAACTTTTATCGTATGCCAGTGTATGTAATGACAGCAATACACGCACACACACACACACACACACACACACACACACACACACACACACATATATATATATATATATATATATATGGTGCCTGGCAGTTATATATATATATATATATATATATATATATATAACTGCCAGGCACCATTCTTACATCATGAAAATCAGTATTCTAATATATATATATATATATATTAGAATACTGATTTTCATGATGTAAGAATGGTGCCTGGCAGTTTCTACTGTATCTTTTTTCAGTATAAGACTAATCATAGTTTAGTCAGAATTTAAATTATAATTGCACGTGTTCGTGCTCGTATATGTGCATATGTACGTGTTACATACTTATAAATTATGGTAGATATTTATTTGTTAGAAAATAACAAATTTTAATCAGATTAGTTTGCTTATAGATTACTTAAGACTGCTTTGCATATATTTGCTGAGAAATCAATAAGCAAAAAGGTTTTGAACTGCAATTATTTTTATAGATCTTAGATTATGAATATTCACATAGCTGTTTTTCATGAGAATGTGTTCTATATGTGCGTATATATCATGTAAATTTGCTTGTATCCATAAGTGCATGAGATATTATGGTTTTAGGAATAATTATCTAATTTTTGGAGATATAATAAAAAATCTATTCAAATGTAATCAAAGCTAAAGTTTTTTGTAAAGAACGTATGCATCATACAGCGTATTTTTTCTTTATGTGAAATGATTTTTGGATGAAAAATATTTACCAAGATCCTAATCAATATTCTATTGTTAGTTAAGTTTAACCTATGATATAACAGCTTTATTATTAAAAAAAACGAGTAAAGATCAAAATAAGTAAGCAAAAATATCCTACTTTGATAAAAGAAAACTGTCATTCTGAACAATGACAATACAACTTTACATGTAGTATAATCATTTCAGATGATAAAATCCTTGCATGTATTAAAATAATTTATACGAGAGAATCTTAAATGTAGTAAAAGAATATCAGAAGTTAAAATCTTTAGATGTAGTAAATCATACCAGGTGTTGAAAACTTTACAAGTCATATCAAATGATAAAATCGTTACATGTAGTAATATAGTATAAATTAATGAATATTTACTATAAAATAATATATATGATATAATATTTACATATAATAGAACTATATAAACTCATAAATCTTTAAATATAGTAAAATAATATCTACTGATAAAACCTTTACATGTAGTAAGATAATATATAAATCTTTAGTTCGGAATATTTTACATCTCTACTGATTAGTGTTTCGAACTTCATATTCTTTTATCAACTAATTAAAGAATTAGCTTCATAACGAAGCTTCATAACGAATATGAAACTGGGAAAACTATGTGTTTAGTACAAAGAGTATTTTGATAAATGCCGAACTTTTTGATACTTCATATAGACAGATAGATAAACAGATAGTGTGCGTCTCCCTATCTCTCGTGGTGCTTAGTACACTTTCTCCTGTTATACCACGCAACCCCCGTTTTGCCACCTACCTGCTCAGGCCCGTCAAGTATGTTACACGCTGTTTTCCCCTGTCTCTTTTTTCCTCTATCTGACCTGTTAGCATCAGATTCTCCAAACTGTCCTTCCTCACTGCATTTCCGAGGAACTTTAGCTGTCTTTTCCTGATGCTCAGTATTAATTTCCTTTTCATTTCCATCCTTTCCAAAACCTTATCATTGCTCACATGCTCAATCCATGATATCCGCAACATCCTTCTGTAGAACCACATTTCAGTTGCTTCATGTTTTCCTTTCATCTTCGATGAGATTGTCCAGCATTCACTGCCATATTAAAGAACAGACATCACATAGCAATCCAGTGATCTCTTCTTTGTTGTTAATGAAATTTTCCTCTCTTAACACTCTACTCAGTTTCTGGAATGTCCTTCGCCTTGACAATTCACCTTCGAATCACTGTGTTGTACTTTCTGTCTTCTGTTAAAAGACTTCCCAGGTATTTACTTTTTTACATCTGCTTGATTTTAGTATCCCCATCTGTATTTGGCATTTTGGGCTGCCTTTTTTACTGATGACCATGCATTCAGTTTTCTTGCAGTTTATTTGTAGTCCTTTCTTGTTATTCTTTTCAGCTACCTTCTGTTGGAGGTCTTGTAGTTTTCTTTCCGTGTCTGCTATCAGCACTTTATCACCTGCCTACCTTTTGTTTTTCAAATTGTGGCTTCCGATGACGAGTCCTGACATAACTTCTGGAGTTCTCAGAATAGTCTCGTTGTACAAGTTGAAGAGATCCGGTGGAGGCACAAACTTTGTCTTATGCCCCTTTGTATCTTCGTATATCTGCTGAATTCTTTACCTGTTCGTATGCAAGCGATTTGCTGCTAGTAAAGATCCTTGGTTACTCTCATGTCTTTCCAAAATATGTTGAGGTTGCTGAGCATTTCTATGAATTCATTGTGGCGTACTTTGTCGAACGCCATTGCATAAGCGATAAAATATAGGCACACGTTCTTTACATGTTTTATTAAAAAACTTTTGCATATATCCAGTGTTTTCTACAAAATTCTCATATCTGTTTTGGAATTATATTTCCTATTGTGTACACGCATCAAATTCCTACGTAGGATACATAACCACTACTCTTTCTGTGTGTTTACATCCCATCACAATGCAATCCATATACAATTTTGCCAGTAGAAAATAAATACTTGTAAACTGCACATGTATACAATATTATAATAGAAAACTTAACGACGAAGTTTTTTTTAAATGCGAAACTAAACAGTATTTTCTGTCACCATGGTACTTTGGTTTTAAATGCATCCAGTAAACGCAAAGACATTCTGACCATAAAGACTCTTGCTCACCTTTAGATGCCACGACCTTACTAAAATAAATAGCGATTGATATTGTATTTAATTTTTTTCAGATTAAAGTTGTCTGGAAAGCAAAAAGCCGAAAAATAGTTTACCAGCGAGAAGTGAGAGAAAATAAACTGTTAGCATAGAATTTAATGTTACATCTAACTAGCTCGACTGTAAATTGGTGAGAACTTTATAGCAGTCTGTACTGTGCTAAAATTCATAACGTCTAGGTACTATAGTGAAGAACTCATTCTAACAATTACCATGAAAGTATTTATAGAAGAGTCAGTGGGAGACAACTTTATGGCGGTGAGAACGTGACTGAAGAAGAGCCACCAGATCAGTACCAATAATATTGCTGATTCTTCTTTGGATTTTATCAAGGAGCTCAAGGTAAATAGCAAGGACACTGAATTATATGCGACCGCAATATTCTAAGCATGTACAAATTTAAAATTTAAAAATTATAATTTTTGAACCTGCACAAGTTTGCAAAGAGAAGTGCTTTATACAAAAAACTGAAAACAATAACAATGTGAACTGTATATCTTATGTTTTGAAAATTAAGCTATCGATTTTCTGAACTGTTGTATTTCTTCATATGAAGCATAAATATGCACAGCATACAGAATAATATTCTTACAGTTAAGCCAACACAACGCCATCAAATCAGTGTCTACAAAATTCTAATTATTCATATATTCATATAGTTTTATTCGATTATTATGATAAAGTATTGTCGTATATGAAAATCATATTCTTTCTGAAAGCGTCTAAGTTCTTCAACAATAGCTTCACGTGCAACTTAAAAGAATTAATGTATGTTTCAGCTGTCATTTGGGCACAATATGGATTTCGCGATGTTCCCACCACTTTGCCACTTATAAATCCCATCACAAAATATTACACCACATCCGCCTTGTTGACAACTTGGAAATCGTTCTGTTTCTGTTCTATTTATTATCTCGTCGAAAGCAACAGAGCATTGTTCAGTGAAAGTTTTTTTTCTGTGATAAAAAAAAATGTGTAGGTCTTTATGTATTATGTTTCCTTAAAAAACATCTTGAAAGAAAGGTAGTGAGTGATATCAAACATCTTAACCACTTGACTTAAAATATGAATATGCCTTAAAATTTCATAGTTGAACAAGAACGAATTTTTTGTAATTTTCTTGATACTGGTTTACAAATTGGTGAGATAAAGTTCTTAATTGTACGTTATCAAATCTTGATCGGAGTCATCCAGAATCTTCAATCAACTTCTTCACAGCTCGGTGATCATTTTTGCAACTTCCATCTTTGTTTTTTGTTGTTGTTGTTTGTTGTTGTTTTTTGTTTTTTTTAGATTTTAAAAGATCTGAAGTTATTAAATATTTCTCTTTAACCGTCAAATTAAACTAATGATATGTTTTAAAGTTTGAAACTCACAATAGGGCTATTTTCAATTTCGAAATCTAGGGCAATTCATACAAATGGTTGCCGTTCTTTTATCTGCACAGAACAAACCGACCTTCATCTTAACTGCAGTGACAGATGTTACCATAACTCAGCAAATAAAACTTTAGTTTCCAGTAAGTATTTATTTTATATATCGATAAAACATGAAATTTTAATAATGAAAAACTCGGTGTATAATAGAGCTTTTCAACTTACGAATAAAATACGTTCCTAGTATTTGTAAACTTAAATGCTTGGAAGTACGTTATAATAGATGTTTATATTAGTGTACTAGCTTTGTTTCTTTATTCTTAAGGTTACATAAAGAAAATTCAAGCAAAAATATATTTGTTCAAACAAATTATTCCAACCTTTTCTTTTGATATAAAAATTTTACCCCAGGCAAGGCAATAAAGCCACTAAAACGTAATGAGTTGCTGAATGTTAGAGAATATGAGAAAAAAATCCTCATTAAAGATAGAGAACAATAAAAGAACATAAATAGAAGGCAAAAAATAACGATTGATATTGAATTTTAATTTTTGAAGATCCATGATGACTGGAAAACAAGATAGAAGAGATTTTTACAAATAAGCAGTGCAAGAGAAGAAACTTTTAGTATAAAACTATACTACTATTTCAACAGTAAAATGATGAGACCTTGCCGCCAATCTAATTCCTCGATTAAATTCATATTTGTACCCAAATAATAACCTGAATTTATGATTTTTATTACCATATTTAATGATACAATAGAAACATTTCTACATGCATTTAATAGTTGTGAAACTCACAAAAAGCTTATTCAATTATTATATTATCAAAAATTCGAATAGCAAAATTGTTAAATGTTCACAGATAGTACTAGTACATATATAAATGCAATGTATTTTTAATACCAGTGTTCCCAGAAAAATATATTAATCACTTTTCACCACCACCAGGATCCTTTAAAAATGTTTTCGCCGTTAGCATGCTATGATATCTAAAGAAGAGAATGAGTGAATAAACACTTCTTCGATCCATTAACCCATAGCTTCGACTGTAACAACAATAACAGAAAAAAGTTTATCAATATTGCCAACCTTCACAGCAACCAATCATTTCTGTCAGGATATAATGATGAAGTTCATTTTTGGTGTGCGTAAAATATTACATACCATCAGGTTAGTGACTTTATTCTGTTACTATATTATATAAGCCATTGCTATCTGTTTCGCATTACATACAAAGGATATGGAAACTGCCAAATAAAAACTCAGCCTGTTACCTTGCAATGTACTGGAGCTAAAAACCAACAACAAATTATCACAGGTTTCATTTATGTCAGTAAATTATTTATATTTTTTAAAGTTATCAGATTAATATTTTAAGTGTGCCACATTAAGTCTTGCCACTTTGATTCATGAGGAGAAATATTTAAAAAAGCAAAACAATAACACTAAAGTTACATATGCTATTTACATCTGCAGAAGACAGGTGAGCTCACTTGAATCAGTAATAGTAATGTTTCTATTTAGAATAATACAATGAATAATAAACACTTCTCCTCAGAAATTTCACAGTACTAAAAATTGGGGGTTTCGATCGACCCGATCCACTTTCGACATCACTCACAGAATCAGGTGATATAATAATTAGGAAGCTTGTCTCGCAAGAACCATTACAATTAAGTAGTGAGTTCGATCCTCATTCGGCACCATTTTTTGGTCTAATGTCACATCTAAGCTCGGCTTAGAAAATTACCACATTGTCTCGTTAGAATCGTTACAATTGAGTAGTGAGCTCGATTTCACTGGATGCCCATACTTTCGACCTTGTGCTCATAAAATCAACACTCACAGAATCAGTGAGGTTATTGATGATACCTTGAGGACCATAGTATTAGATATCTGAAAGACTTTCGACAATATGTGACACATATTGTCGAAGGGTCTTATCGATCATAAAATCCTTCCTAATAGTTATATGCCTGAATGTAGTTATTAATGGCCACTTCTTTGTAGCTCTAGCAGTCAACACAGGCGCCCCTCAGGGTCACTCTTCGAGCTCACCCATTTTTTGATTTTCATACTTAATCTGCCTTAGAATATACTCAGATCATTTGTAAACATCTATTCCGAAAATATGACTATATACGGGTGCACCACTAAAACACTTGATGATCAGAGATTGGCGACTGATTTCCGACCTTGTACAAGCTTTCCAAGGGCCAGATCAGGCCAAAAATAGAGTATTGTTGTCATACTCGGACTACCAAGGCTGCACTCTCAAGCCTTGATAGAGTTGAAAAGCATTTCCGAGCCCTTGTTGGCGATGAATTATTTTCCGCTCACCAACCGCTCTTTAATAAGCGGGATGTTGCAAGTCTCTCGCTGCTCCACCATTAATACAACGTAATTTGCTCTGACGAACTACATTCCCTGGTCTCGTCAAGTCAAACCTTCACAGCAAGGACTTGTCATGTCACTTACTGTTGGGACGCCCGCGCCTATTTGGTTATAATGGACTATTCCATTACTATGTAAAGTAATGATGGCATCTACGACGAGAGTGTGCCGAGCAGCCGATCGACAAGTCAGTCGTAGACTTCCGGATTACGACCCGGAAGTACCCATTGCTCATACTACGTCTTACGACGGTTGAGACGATTAACCCTTATTCTTGTATTGGATACTAATAACCTTTGTAAATACTATTTTCACGGAATACAACAATTAACCTGTTCCTGTTGTTGAGTTATTTATTCTTACTCACGACATAACACTTACATTTTAGCAAACCGCCAACATTCTAACCGTATTCCATTGGTGAGAAGTAAGTTCCAATCGAACAGCTTCTCCCCGCGAACCACTGCCCTGTGGAACCGACTCCCAACAGGATGTTTCCTTGATCACTACAATCTTAATCTGCCCAAGGCTAGGGCTAACCGTTATCTTCCATTCCTATATGTACAAATGCCCCCCTAACGTAACCCTCTTCCCCGATTGGCCCCCGACCTTGTAAAGGGTGAATTCTGCTGTTAAAAAAATCAATCGCAATCTGAAATGTACTGATTGAAACAATGACGTCTGAAATACTAGGTCAAATAAAATACCAAATAATGATAACACTTCATTTCATGAATAAACACAAATAAATTCGAGAATCTACTGGAAGAAACGTGCTAATCAAAACAACAAGAATAAAGATACTGGTTCGAAAGATCGATCAAATAATATATTTCTGTGATTCAACAAAAATATGATTGACATCAAAAGCAAGACCGACATCCAAGACAGAAAATATAAATAGGACTGACAGAAGTGTAATTACATTAAAGGCAACCGGCTTCAAAAGCAATAGTCGGTAAAAAAAAAAAAAAAAGATTGACAGATGTAGGCCATAGATTACACAATTAAAGCTCGTGAACGCAAAAAAGCATGGAAATTTTAGCTTATATGTTCGGGTTTTTCAGGCCTAAATGAGAAGATCGAGAGAACGCAGAGAAGAGAGAAGAGAAGACAACTCGCGCAAGTCAACGACTCCCAACAACTCCCAACAACTCCCTAGTATTTGCATGATTTTCTCTGACTACAACTCTACACAACCGAAAGAATAAAACTATATCTATCTATCTATATATATATATATATATATATATATATATATATATATATATATACGTATTCGTGTTCCTCGTTTATCCGTCAAGACGATTGTTGTTTTCCAGCAGTAGAGACATTATACTTTTTTTATAATCGGCTCACCCCAAGTAAGGGAGTATTGCCACTGATGCGCAGGGGGTTACATAAAAGGAGAGGGAAGAGAGAGTAGAACAGGTCACAGTATGTGTCGAAGAATGAGAAAGAGAAGGACGGAAACATTGGTGTAAAAAGAGCTGCGTGAGAGAAAAGTGTAAAGGGAGAAGCTAGATGGGAGTCAAGGAGTCAAGGAGATGACAGTTAATGTTGCATTTAAACTATTAAAGATTGCAGCTATCAGAGAAGCAAGAATAAGGAAAGGAGTTCTACAGAGAAAAGAAATTGATAGATTAGTAGTTATGGTTATGCTTGATAGTTTTTTTGTTTTTTTTTGGTTTTTGTTTTTTTCACAGTAAAAGGGTGGAATTTTGTTACAGAGGGAACACCAAGAAGCTAAGATCGTCAGAGCAGAATCTGTGAAAGTATTTATAGAAGAGACAGAGGAAAGACACATATCGACGGTGAGAGAGAGAGAGAGAGAGAGAGAGAGAGAGAGACTGGAGTCGAACCGCCAGGTCGAGATCGACTTCATTGCAGATTCTTCTTTAGATTTTGTCGAGAACCCCTATATGAATAGCAGGGGCACCCGACCACGTATGACAGTAGTGTTCAATGCACGGATGGATGTTATATATATATATATATATATATATATATACTGCTAAGAAGATATATATATATATATATAAATCTTTCGCTAAGAAGCTCGGATCTCTGTGTTAGCTATCAATTCAATACTTATCTGAACAATAGACAACATCAGAAAAGCCCGATCATACATTGATTGGAATACAGTGATATTAATTACAAAGATTGATGCGCGAATAGCTTAATGATTACTGGCGTAATATGCAATTTGTGAGTCGAGTTCAATTTCGGGTCAAGTTTGCTGCGTCACTTTTGCTTTTGGATAAGTCATAAATATATCCATTCTTCTTACAGCTATGGATTAAATAATAGTCTAAGAATAGTTTTTTATTTGTAGTCTGAGTTGCAACCACGCTAGATGTATTACACTGAAAATGGTAAAGAAGGCAATGAAAGATCTTTCCAAGGAAATCATGTCAATACATATATAATAACGAAAAGAAAATTGTGAAGATCCACGATCTCCTACCTCATGAAGAGGTGTGACAATGAAAATAACAAATATATCAGTGTGAATAATTCTTCTTAAAATGATAATGCTTGGTAATCTAGTGACAGTAAGCTTGAAAAAGTAATCAGAATATCGAAACGGACAGTTCCCATATAGTGTTGAAATCTGTCCTGCCCCCTTTCTCTTACTCACTAACACTCTTTACACGCACACGCACACACACATATATATATATATATATATATATATATATATATATATATATATATATATAGCATATTATTATGTACGTATATGCACTATTATATTTTATTGTGCGACTTAATATTTTTCCAATAAAGTTGGTATTACCATGTACTTATACCGATATTGGTCAAATTTTTAGAAAGTAAATGAATGTCATTTTATTACATCACGTTTTATTAGAAATATCTAAAAATATGAAGATTGCATCGAATCATGATGAAGATATATTCTCAAAAGATAATCAAAATATTGCCGTTTCTGAGTGATAGTAACACATAGTTTGAACCTGAAAACAAAAGGTGAACAGAACAAAAGGTGAACAAAAATAAATTAAAAGTAGATTATATAAATTTAATAAGCAAGTAAGATGAATTGGCCGGCAAGAAATATCTGAAGAAGCTAGTGTCACGAATGGAAAAGATGCAGATTGACAACTTGGCTAAAGACAATCAAACTGGCGCATTTAAGTAGACATAATATTTTTGGGTGATACAGGTCAAATCATCGCGTATCTTTTGATACATCTTTGAGCTAGAAAATATATTAGTTCAAAATAGCTTTCTTTTACATTTTGCATAACTGACTTTGGTTCACCAACCTAAAATAAAAAGGTTTTAAAAAAATTAAATAAATGGAATATCTTCTAAACTCTCCAAATAGATATACATGAGAATGGAAAACAATATTCCAAAAAAGAATATGCCCGGGAAGCAATAAAATCTGCTGTCAATAATGTTAGTCAAAACAGTAGAAAAGTTAACAAAATCAATGAATAAAAGAACAAGAATGTTACAGAATATCAAGAAGGTTTTATTACCATGTAGAACAATAAGATAATAATTTATTCAGGTATACGAGATGTTGCGTTGATTGACTGGGAAGAAGATTATCCCGCAGTAGTTTGACATTCCTTTCTGCGGAATGCCACTGGTTGCCAGCCAAGCTTATATAACCCAATCTGCCCTGTTATTTAACCCATAACTGGAGAGAAGAGACGGATTAATAACTTTCCCAGTGGTATTTGCGCGTAGGTTAATGCAATGAATTCAACTGGAATTTGAACTCGGTTCTCCGATTTCTCCTTTCGAGTCGATATCCACTGCACCACAACGCACATCCGTACCCAGCAAAAATGACGAAACAATTCTTGCGGGGTTTTAAGTGAAAGAATCAAAATGATATACAGCAGGCACCAACAAACCAAATGCAAAAAACACAGGAACGTTTTTAATCGAAAGAGTAAATGTGTGAAAAAAATACCGAAACGATTGCTAAATGAAATGGATGAATATTTTTTCTTTACTAGGAAACCTTTAACTGACCCAATTTGCGAAACCCAATAGGACTGTTTGTTATCAGCTACCTTGTAGCGTGATGCAAGCGTGTCACATTTTGTCTTGTAACAAATTAATATAAATGCAGTAAATATCTACATTATCATCTCGCAATCTCACAAATCATTGCTAGTAAGATCTAAACCTCTGTGGATGTTTCTACCATATGATCTTGTTCTAGAATAGGTTCAGTAGGTATTTAGATGTGCATTGTGGTGCAGTGGATATTGACTTAGAATGACAAATCAAGGAACCGAGTTCGAATTCCAGTTGAATTCCTTGCATTCACTTACGCACAAATACCCTTTAGAAAGGTATTAATCTGTCTCCCCCCTCCAGTTATGGGTTAAATAATAGGACAGATTGAGTTCTATAACCTTGGCTGACAACCACTCTATTGAATAAAGCAATAGCAACCTAATGCGGGATAATCTTCAGCCCAGTCAAAGCGTGTATCACGTATGACTCTTAACTGACTCAAGTATCTAGATAAATATAGATTACCTTTAACTCTCTTGTTAATATTTTATCTTATAATAATTAAAACAACGCAAATGCCGCAATTTGTTCTTTTAATTTTCTTAGAAAAACTTAGACATTTTATTTATCCATATTTTTATTTCTCTCTCTCTCTCCCTCTCTCTTTCTCTCTTTCTAGCTGTGTTTGGCTCTATCTGTTTCTGTCTCTGATGTCTGTCTGTCTGTCTGTCTGTCTGTCTGTCTCTCTCTCTCTCTCTCTCTCTCTCTCTCTCTCTCTCTCTCTCTCTCTGTTTAGTTTATGTGAAAGCAAAATAACTCAAAATGAAACATCCTAAACTCCTATTTAGCCTTTGTCTGTTTTATTAAGTATTTATTTCTCTGAAGTGAAGAAGTCTCAGTAGAAGTACGATCATAAAAATAAATAATGAATGTAATCCAAACCCAAGAAGCCAAACATAAAACAAAATAAAATAATTTAAAATATAAAATAGTTCAAAGAAAAAACTATAATTAAAACAAAAAAGAGAGGAGACTAGAAATAAAAACCAAACATAAAAATGTTCTATTTCTCAAAACCAATTTTTTTTTATTTCCAAGAAGTCAATAGTTGGATACGATAGCAGCCGGCATGTAGACTGTTTTGATGTATTAAATAATATAATTCATGCTTAAGCATCAGGAAAATACACCAGGCTGAGTTAGAATGTGAGTAAAAGAGAGAGAAATGAAAGAGACATTAAAGCGGTCAGGGTCTGTAACGGGGCGACTACTGCCGTATGGTGAGATATAAACGCTGCGTGACGTCATTGTGTACAATGGGCAAACAGTGAGGCGTACACTGTTTACCTTGTTTTTGATTGATTACCTTTGATTAAATACTGTTAGTAGGATATTTCGAAACCCTTAGAGTTTGGCAAACAACGAACTAACAAGACTGGCGCTTTTTCTTTTGGAAGAGCGACTGTCAGTATGGGTGAGTATGTGGGAGATCATGGCCATAGCTGAAAACTGTAGAAAGATGGATGCTTGAAATAGGCTGAGCGGCTGTAACATAAAAAATATAATAAAGTGGTGTAGTTCGAGCGAGAGACGAATGTCGTAAAGGTGGGTATTTTGTTGATTGTACGATGTGCACGCGGTGAGGAAGGGGGTTATGACGCGTGTTTGGAGTGAAAAGAGAGAAGACTAAAAATTTTGAATGAAAAACTGACAGTATGCCTTAATAATCTGTGTATGCTTCATTAGTGGAGGGTGGGACGAAATAAAAATGGCGCCGGTAGGACAGATCTGCAATTAAATATATGCAGAAATACGTTCCCTTGAATGGTCGTGATAATGGTCGTTGGGGAAACTATGGAGGCTTTAATACTAACGGTTATAGTAGAAGTATTCATGATTTAATGTTTATGTAACCCGTGATATCATAGATAGGATGTATTAAAAAATAAATGTAAAAACTTTCATGCTAATCATTTCTTTTATAAAGATATATAGAGAATTTCATTGTAAATATAATTTTACTATAAGAATAAATAACATCGAAATTTATTTTACTATAGAAATGCATTGCAAATCATTTAATTAACAGTTACAATTTATCACATGAATACATTAAAACTTTGATTTAAAGGTATATATATATATATATATATATATATATATATTGTAATTTTGTTATTACAATGGTTTATAAAAACATTATAACACTACACAAAAATGTTCATGCTTCAGAACAATACTGTTCTTCTTCAGGTGATATTTTAAAAGAAATGGTGATAATCAAAATGAATTTATGGTTATTTAGAAAATCAGGGAGTCATAGTTGAGAATATGTATGTATGTATGTATGTATGTATGTATGTATGTATGTATGTCATTTGTTTAATAGCTGTTTATATGACCGCTGATATCATAAGTTTATAAAAAAAATGGCCAAAATATCAAAACTTTCATTCCCTTTAATGATTACATATACAATGACAAATGTTGATAATCACTGGGAAAAGGAAATAATAATCGCTGTTAGTTTTTTAAATTCAAATGTATTTCTATATAATATATATGCACAATATTTCACCTTTTCTCATCTTTTATGACCAAATAGCGGCACAGTAAAAAATAAAAGGTTGATAGATGTTCATAGCAAATTATTTTTCTATAGAAGTCATTGCAATTATTTATTTACTAATAATTATGCTTCAACTTAAGTGTTGGGTGGTGTTTAATAGGTTGTCATAATCACTCTGACAAAATGAGTTGTATCAATAGGTTAAGTAACTCACTGTAAATCAATAGTTAAAATGTCACTACTGTGTGTGTGTGTGTGTGTGTGGTTTCCACTTGTGATTTTGAATTTGGCTAAGATTAGTAAATGCTGATGAGAATACTTTGAAAAAAAATACTAACATGTTAACTTCACAATCATTGCTATTACTATTGTAATGAGTTCGATCCTAACTAAAGTTTCTACATTTGTAGCGTTTTGTCAGACAAAACTACGCTTGATAAGTTCGATAAGGTGCTCTTGCTATTTTCTCGACAAAATTGAAAGGAGAATCTGCAATATAATCGATCCTGACTTGGCAGCCCGCCTTCAGTCACTTTCTCACCGACGTGATCTGGCTCACCCTTTGTCTTTTCTACAAGTATTTTCATAGCAACTACTCTGACAAGTTTTTCCCTGGTTTTCAGACCACGCGTGGTACTAGACTGGCATCGAAATAAAATGTAACCATCTTCTACTCTAATCGTTTCTTTTCTCGCGCTTCCAGTTTGTGGAACTTCTTTTTGTTTGCTTGCTTCCCTAATAGCTACAACCCTGTTTGAATACAGCGTCAATTACCATCTTCTATCTCCTTAATTCCTATCCATCTCTTAACCTTTCTTCGACGTCCTCTGTACCCTGTTTTTCTCTCCTGTATTGCTTGGGGTGAAAGGATTATAAAAAACTAAAATATTTCGTAGGAATGAACTATAGTATAAAGATTACTATGCTATCCAAGTAGACAGTATGTGTCTCACACTTGTTATCTTCTGTTACATAATCACATTTAAAAATAATTCTGACAATAGAATTATTGCCAGTGTCAGAGTGGTAGTCGTAATGATAGTAATTTATTTTAAGTTATGTTAATACTTGTACAAGATTTCTCACTCATGAAATAGGCAAAGGACTAGACTTACTGTTAATCGATTGTTTAATCAATTATAACTTACTACTAATCGATGATGACATTAATATGTGAATACCTCCTAAATAAAATAAAAAGTATGATGCCTAAATTCTCTTTACCAAGAAATTTCCTAAGCTGTGACATTAGGCAACATAAAAATTGTTTTGTATCTAATTTTGTTAAAATTAGATACAAACAAGAGGGTCAAAATTTTGCTCAGAGACAAAATTTTGATATCAATCATATTAACCGGCTTTTTTATCAGCTCTTAATAAGTGATGGGAGATTAGGTAATGTTTAGAAAGATTCATGAAATGATGACAATACTTACTTTCTAAGCACCAGGAAACTTTCCAAATGGTTGACGAATACATCATCTTAAACAGGATTAAGCAAATAAAATAAAGAATATTTAATGGAATGATTCATCTCAGGACTTCAAAAAGAAGAATAAAAGTATTGGTCAGAATAACAGCCACTGATACTAGTAAAAATACACAATTCTCTCATGCATCAGCTATCTCCAAAACGTTATCAATATTTTGAATACTGATTTTTCGAGTCGACTCGTCTCTCTCTCTCTTTATAAAATTGGTGGAAAATGATCTTCCAATCAAATGTTTCTAAAAGACATGTTACTATAAAAAGCTAAACTAAGCATATTAATAATATAATTGCAAAATGAAAATTAGTTATTAGTTATTTCTATTGTATAAGTATAGCTTGTTATAGTATAAGTTAAATGGGAATAACGTGTAAGAAGATTGTTTTGCAGCAGTGTTCTAAGTGAGGAGAGATTAGCAATTATCTCAGCTATAGCAAGCATTACTAACTGTACAATTATTGATATTTGCTTAGTTTATCATATTATAGTAAATTTTCAAATACAAACATTTTATTGGAAGATCATTTTCCGCTAATTTTATAAATGAAGAGAGACAGGCCTACTCGAAAAATCAGCATTCAAAATATTACTATTTTATACAAATACCCATAAATAATAGTGAAATACGCTACTATCTCAGCTATCAAACAGTCTCATTTTTTTTATATTTACTTATTAGCTGATGATATAGAAAAAGAGGTACTGTATAATAATATTATTTTGCCATAATCTCTTAAATGTATAGAGACTGATCAAAATGAAAATTACTATTTAGCTTTTAATCAAGACTCGGACAACAATTCATATCAGGAGTATGAAATACACATATATCTCAGCCACGTATCTAGACATAACAAAATAAGTATTCACTAGATACAAATTTGTACATAGTTTAATAGTTCAATGGTTGACGAAGAGGGAAATCGTTGAGCCAGCACATTTGAAGCCATTGTGTTAAATGTTCCAGTCAAGGAAAAAATCTTATTTTCTAATTAAGGAGAGTCTACTTGATCTGAAAATCAGTATCCAAAATCTTGACAAATAGATTGAAACATATATAATTGAAATATAAATGCGCATTCGTGGGTCTATGTGTATTTGTTCATATCTGTCTCATTGTATCCCTGGTACTTTATCCTCATTGGAAGGTTGATAGTCACGACAGTTTCTATTTAAAACGGTAACTCTCTTTTGCAATAGAAACTTTTTCCAGCATTATCTTCGCATATTACGTATTGTACGTATTGTACCAGCAATATTTTTCTCTTATCTGATCACTTCCTATATATTCTGATTGTATACATATCTAAATACTTTCCTACATTGCATCTAGCTTTATTTAAACTAACGAATCTGCATATAGACTGATCTTTTGTATGTATGCATTTTAGGAAAATCTATGATAAAGTAGAAAAAATTTTTGTGCGACGCGTTTTATCCTTTAAAACTTCATTGTATTTAAGTAATGTTTACATTGATATGATTACACATACGCAGGAAAAAAAATGGACGCTGAAATTCTTTATATGTATGAAATAATGATATATAAATTGCTATGTATCAAGAAAAATATTGAGTATAAAATGTATGGCAAAGGAAAAGGTTTCCGTGTAACGCGTTTAATCCTTTAAGACTTCATCGATTTAAGTAATGTTTACGTTGATACACATGAATTTATTCTTGTTTAAATGTGTGCCTTTGGTATATAGTCTAGCCGATTTCATTATATTTTTTTTTGTTTCTTTTTATCACTTTTTTTCATTAAGTGTCCCACATTGTAATACTAAATCTGCCAAGGAAGGCGAAATGTTTTAAGAATGTAGACACATATTTACTACGGATGATCTTGCTGTCAAAGCACTTTCTATGCACTTTCTTAATAAATTGACTGTGTTGTTTTGCAAAAATGCTTTTTGTCTACATGTAATCATTAATGTAAATTCTTTGAGGTTTCTCTTACGTATTGTTTGTGGCAATTATAGCTGATGAATCCTCTTTTAAGTTTCAAGTATATTTTTTATTAACTAAATGTGTACGTATGCATGTGTGTACAGGTTTGAGAAAGTAGAACGCTCAGAAATGGCGAAACCCTACAATCTCTTGTATTATGCATAAATGAATCTTAATAGAAAAGAATATTAATAAAAATCATAAAAAACGAAGTCCCTATATGTTCCAGTGTGTGTGTGTGTGTGTGTGTGTGTGTGTGTGTGTGTGTGTAAAAATGTAAAAGTATACTCAGTTATGATCTAAGATTAAAGACTGGATGGTTAAATAAAAAGAAGACAAGAGGAAAACTGTAGTTTATTCGCCGACGCGTCTCGACCTGTGATTGACTTTTTTCTATTTGTTCTGTCCCTTCAGGACGAAGGCGATAATGGCTTTCTGCGTCTCCCTATCCCTGGTGGCTCTTAACAAACCTGCTCCTGTTACACCATGCAACCATCGTTCCATCATCCACCTGATTAGGTCCTTCAAATATGTTATCCGTTGCTTTCCCCTGTCTTTTTCCCTCTATCCGGCCTGTTAGTATCAGGTTCTCTAAGCCCTCCTTCCTCATTGCATGACCCAGGAACTTTAGCTGTCTCTTCCTGATGCTCAGTATTAATTTCCTTTTTGTTTCCATCATTTCTGCTCACATGTTCAATTCATGATATTTGCAGCATCCTTCTGTAGAACCACATTTCAGTTGCTTTAAGTTTTTCCTTCATCTTTGATGATATTGTCCAGCATTCACTGCTATATTGAAGAACGGACAACACATAGCAATCCAGTAATTTCTTCCTAGTTTCTAGCGAAATTGTCCTGTTTCTTAGTACTTTACTCAACTTCTGGAATGCTTCCTTCGCCATGCCAATTCGCCTTCGGATCTCTGTGTCGCACTTTCCCTCTTCTGTTATGACACTTCCCAGATATTTAAATTTTTGTACCTGCTTCATTCTAGTATCCCCGAGCTGTATTTGGCATATTAGACTTCCCTTTTTATTGATGACCATGCATTCGGTTTTCTTGCAGTTTATTTGTAGTCCTTTCTTGTCACTATCTTCAGCTACCTTCTGTTGGATGTCTTGTAGTTTTCTTTCTGTGTCTGATATCAGCACTGTATTATCTGCGTACCTTAAGTTTTTAAATTGTGGCCTCCAATGACAAATCCAGGCATAACTTCTTGAGTCCTCAAAATATTCTCGCTATACAAATTGAACAGGTCCGGTGAAAAGACACATCTTTGTCTTACGCCCCTTTCTATTTTTGTATATCTGCAGAATTCATTACCTGTCCGTATACAAGCGGTTTGTTGCCAGTAAAGATTCTTGATTACTCTTAAGTATTTCCCAAACATGTCTAGGCTGCCGAGCATCTCACATCAATTCTTTGTGGCGTATTTTGTCAAACGCCTTTGCATAATCAATAAATCGTAGGTATAAGTCCTTCTTCATTTGTATAGCCCTTTCAGAGAGCATCCTAATCATAAATATGGCATTCCTTGTTCCAGTGTCTTTGACGAAACCGCACTATTCTTGTCCTATCTCTGGCCTGATTCTGCTTCTCGCTCTATTCATCAGGATTCGGGCGATCAGTTTTGTTATATGGCTCATTAAACTGATGGTTCTGTGGAGTTCGCACTCGTTTGCTCCTGGCTTCTTAGGTAGTGCTATGAAGATAGACTTGCTGAGGTCATCTGGTATTACACCACTATTATAAATTTCATTTATTATTCCTGTAATTTTCTCTATATCAAATTCTTCCAGGGCTATCAGCAGCTCTATGACTATGCCGCCTGGTCCAGGTGCTTTGTTTCTGTTCAGTTTGGCTATTGCAGATTTCACTTCGCATTTTAGCATTTCCGGTCCGTCCTCATCTTTACGTATTATCGGTTGCTCTCTCTTGTTGCGGAAAAGATTTTTTATATTTTTCCCATCGTTGGAGTATTTCCTCTTTCTCTAAAATGATTGTTCCATCCTTGGATTTATTACATCCTGCTAAAGAGCAGTTTTTTTGTTTTTTATTTTTATTTTTTTGTCCTGTCAGTTCTTTTATTAGCTTTATTTCAGATTACGTATCTATAAACAAACAGTGTTGGCAACTATAAAAATCGCTCACAAATCATTCAAAACGATTAACAGAATATTTTTAGTTTTTGAATTCCTTCATGCATAATGCAATGTCACGAGATGTTAAAATGAAGGGAATTTAACCGTGTTCTTTGGACTTTTTATTATGTATGTTAGTTTGTTTAAGTATCGTTTCCATAAGAAAAGGTGAGATTGGGATGCTATGATATGTATATATGTTTATGATAGTGCATGTTTTTAAAAAGAATTGTTTTCATTATTATTTTTATTATAATAATTTATAAAATTTCAAAAATATTTTAAAATGTCTTCCAATCATTGTTCCAGTTAGGTTATTAAGTTAATAAATGAAGATTATATTTACTAATCGAAAGCTAAAAACGTTAATAGAAATCTTCATACGTCAAGATATTCAAATTAAAACCTTTTGTGTGCAGATATATGCTTTTGATTTTTTTTAATATTCTATAAATGTCATATCATTAAAGAAAAGTCTCGTGTTTTAAGGGTTGTTCCCCTTACGAAACGTTTTCATGGGTTTTATAAATGTATGCCAAACCTGGTCAACCATACTTGGTCAGTTGATTGATGACAGGGCTGCCATCGCCTATTTTAAAGATCAACGAGTTAGACCTCCGTAATTAAGAACTACTTTTATTCTAAATTCCATGCCATAAACAAATAATGTTTGTTTAAAATCAGATTAATTTAACTTTAAATTTACTAATTTTTCAAAAATTAACGTATCACAGATCTATATTTATTTTTCCAAATTGTTTGAAAGCCGATAATTAATTTTTGTTTAAAAATATGTCGATGGCTCAAAATAGCCGAAAAATTAAAAAACATTTTAATCTCAAAATTTTAGATTCCAATACTCTAGTTGGTTTCAAACAGAAATTATATATTTTTGCTTGAAATCCACCAGAGTATTTTGTTTCATGGAAATAGTATATTAAAACATTTAGTTTTCAATTAAAGCTAAAATTAAAGCTTCAAAGAAACATTTTTGTTTTTAAAAAATCAATTTAAAAGTTAGATATTGAAAATGAACGAAGGTACCTAATTTTATTCATTTGAGTGGCGATACCGAAAATAGCGTTCGTGATAATTCCACAGCCAGTGTTCAAACTGTCTACGAACTAATTAGAAATTGAAGTTCCTGATGTTTGCCAATGAATTTCATCCAAAAACTTTATTTTGGCGCAAGTCAGGTGACAAGCTGTTAAAGATGATGGTCGTTACTTGATACACCTTGATTAAGAAATTAGTTATTTTTATCCATTTCCAAAATTTGTCTTATTTATGTCTTGCTTTACCAGCTTCTTTATCCATGATTTCGCATTTAACAATCTATTTCAGATTCTATCTATCTATCTATCTATCTATCTATCTATCTATCTATCTATCTATCTATCTATCTATCTAGAGAGATAGCTAATATGTATGCATATATCTGCCTAAATCTGTTCCTATCTATCTATCTATCTATCTATCTATCTATCTATCTATCTATCTATCTATCTATCTAGAGAGATAGCTAATATGTATGCATATATCTACCTAAATCTGTTCCTATCTATCTATCTATCTATCTATCTATCTATCTATCTAGCTAGCTAGCTAGCTAGCTATCTATTTTATTCAATTGTTTCTATTTTTCTTCCTGTTCAAGTTTATCTATCTTAGCCAATTCATATCTACCTATGTATTTATCTATCTCAGCTTGTTTATATCTATCTATCTATCTATCTATCTATCTATCTATCTATCTATCTATCTATCTATCTAGAGAGATAGCTAATATGTATGCATATATCTGCCTAAATCTGTTCCTATCTATCTATCTATCTATCTATCTATCTATCTATCTATCTATCTAAGTATACTTTCATATTAGTGTAGCCACGTTAAACATACGTGTCTGCAATTCCATACTTACGTACATATTTGCAAACATATTTGTATATACTACTTTTATGAGGAAAAAATTATAATAAAGCACTGAGGTTATATATGCATATAAATACTCTTTCTCACTTATGCACACATACATAGACACAGATTTTCACTCTATCACACGCTCTCTCTCTCTCTTTCTCTCTCTCTCTCTCTCTCTCTCTCTCTCTCTGTTTTACAAATATTTTTATTTCCCTCTTTCTTGTCCTTCCTTCTTACTTCTTATCTTTCTCTCTATCTCTCATACTTTCTCCCTCCCGCTTACTTTTCTCTAGGTCTCCCATGTCTAGTTTGCCGCCTTTTTCCATCTCTTTATTTCAGTCTCTCACACTTTCTCTATCTCCCACACCTTTATTTTCTAACGTCTTTATATCTTTCTCACTTTCTCAAGCGTTTGCTTTTTCAAGTCTCCCTTTTTCTTCATTTATCCTTTCTTTGGTTCTCACTTTCTTTCTGCCCGTTCTCTCTCTCTCTCTCTCTCTCTCTCTCTCTCTCTCTCTCTCTCTCTCTGTTTATATATATGAATCTGTCACCATTGCATACACACACACTCATTCACATTCACTCTGATGGAAGGTAAAAATCAAGTATGTGAATACATGCACGTATACACGCAGGCGTATTCAAATAGAAATATGCAAATGAGCATGCAAGCACAAAGAGGTGCACATTTTAACTGCGACATTTTTTCTAGCTTTTTTTTTTTTTTGGTTTGTTTGTTTTTGTCATTTGACACACGCACCTCCAGTTAGATTCACCAACAAATTGTGGCCACTCGTAATGATGACACGTGCATGCGCACGTGCTCTTCCTCCTCCTCCTCCTTCTTCTCGCAACATCTTAGCTCTTTACCCTCGTCTACGCATCATTCTTTAGTTCTTTGCCGTATTAGCAAGCAAAGAATCGTGACTAACACACAAACACACACAGTCTATTTCCTCGTTAAAAGAGGAGGATAAGTATTCTCCCGAAATACAATGATAGATTAAAATTACAGTGACAGATTAAAATTTTGATTATATCTGTACGTACTTGACGGTATGTATATATATATATATATATATATATATATATATATATATATATATATATATATATATATATGCACACTGCCATACGAGTATATATATGTGCGCGTGTGTATAATTCATGGTTCCCGAAGGATTCTGACGCCGGATCAATTTTTTTGTAACATTTCAGCGACCTTTCTAATAGATAGATAGATAGATAGATAGATAGATAGATAGATAGATAGATAGATAGATAGATAGATCAAAAACAAAAATTTATAATTCAAATATGGTACAAAAATTCACATACCGGAAAGAGCCCAAAAATATATCATACTCAGGAAGTTTAAAAAAAAAAACGAAGATTTGTCATCCAAACATAAAAAGCAGAGAAAGTGATGCATTTGCCTTTTTCTTTTTTTTTTCTTTTTTTTTTTTTTGGGTGTGTGTGTGTGTGTGTGTGTGTGTGTGTGTGTGTGTGTGTGTGTGTGTGTGTGTGTGTGTGTGTGTGTGTGTGTGTGTTCATGTTTTTAGTTTTTTCTTTATCTTTTATTTAAGTTTAATATTATTAGACAATTATTATTTATACTTTATGTGAATTTTTCTCATGCATATGTATATTTTTCCTTCATACAAATGTACATATATGAATACGCATTTAAATTAAAATTCTCTCTATTTCTCTCAGTAAATAATATATTTTACGAATCGCGTACGATTATTCGCAAACAAATAGGAGAAAAGCAGACAGGCGGGTGAACAAACGGATAAAGATAAAGAAGACATCTAGACTGATATATTTGCGTAAAAAAAAACACTTTTATTTAAAAAGAAATACAATTTAATGTATATTGACGCAAATATACTCAGTAAAGAAACAAATTTTATTAACGAATCAATTTCAAACACCAATAGCCTCCATGTATAATACAGATGCGCGAGCTTCAACCCACATACACCCGCAAAACAAAAAAAGAAAAAAAAACTTGTTAAAAAATGAGAGTCATATTTTTCGATCTTACGTTAAAAAATAGTTTCCATCATGCAGAGTCTTGGTTATGCACATGCTAAACGTATTTGCATAAGTGCTTGCACACACACACTCGCACACACGCACACACACACATGACCGCGTGCACATACACACACAGATATGCACGCACATACATACATGCGCGCACACACATACATGTGCGCACACACACATACATGCACGCACACACACATCCTCAAACTTAAGCAATCACATTATATTTAGTGTGTGCAAAATATTTTCAGCGATTTCTTTTGAAAACTAGAGTTGTTTGAATAGAGGAAAACTTATTTTTAGCTGGGAATTTTTGCTCACTAACAATGTATGCAAGCACCCATCCATATACATATGTGTGTGTGTGTGTGTGTGTGTGTGTGTGTGTGTGTGTGTGTGTGTGTGTGTGTGTGTGATAGACTTTATAAAGTAACTTACTTGACGGTGTAAGCTGTTTTATGCAAGCGAACGGTTGTTTATCTTATTGCAATGGATTACTCGAAACAAGTTATCGAAAAGTTATTGATTGATGGGATCACAACTTCGGAAATTACGAAAAAGTTGAATGCAGAACAATCAGTGAAAATAATGGTAAGATAAGAACATAAAAAGCGAAAATTTTAATAACACCAAAAAATGGTATTCGAAGTAAACTAAAAGGGTAAGGAAGCAAGAAAAGTGGATTGACGAAAAAATATTCTAATGACGTGGTATTGCGAATGAATACAATGAATGAAAAAAATGTGCAGGATATTAAAAACATTGGCCAATGGTAATAAAAGCATTTATACTAAAAGATTTGAGCAAACATTATAAAGACAAATATATAAGTCGGACAAAGAAGCACATGGACATTGATTTCTCAACAGTAATTTTCAGTGATGAATATAGGGCTATATTGGATGGACCTAATGGCTAGGTTAAAACTTATGCCCTTAATGTAAACAGTCAACCAATACAACTTAAAAGACAACGGTGGGGTGATAAAGGTTGTCTTGAGTCATTTGAAAGTTGAAACAGTAGAAGAGTTGACAAAAATAATGAATGAAAATTATAGGTGAGCAATGAGCTTATAGTAAGATATAAAAACAACATAATTTTTCAAGTATATAAGATACAGTAACTATCAAATATGTATTTCACTGATTTATATAATTTGGATTTATTGATGAATAAAACTTATGTTGCATAATAAAGTTTAAAACAAATTACGATAAATTTCTTTAAATACGAATATATAAACTAATATGTTTCTTATATAAATATAAACATATTCTAAAAATTGAACAATTTCAATTGTATAATGACAGTTTTATTGTAAAAACATCGACTTTTGTACTAATGTTTACCATATACAAGGTAGGGAATTAAGACTTTTCTTGTGTTAGAGTTAAGAAGTAAAAGGCGCAGTTTATGAGGTTTATGTGAAAAGAATAACGGTTAACTTTAGACTTGAACAGGTTAAATCATAAGAATCGTAAGAATAAGCTGTTTCAAGTAAAATTTACTTATGATATACGAAGGCAATAACAGGGTACACGCTTGAGACAGCTCTTAGCTGTAAAGGTTACAGTTAGTGACATATAAAATGTAGCTCGTTTGAACATTTTCCAGGGAAATAGCGAGAGGATAGTGCAACATTTTGATTGTAAAAAGAGGTTGGAGAGTGGAAAATAATTTATCACCACCAAGAATGAAAAGTGAATATTCGGCAGCTCAAGCCCAGTTATGACAGCAGTCTCCATTTTTAACCTGATCTAACTTTTGTGAAGGCAGATTATCTATCTATCTATCTATTTATCTATCTATCTATCTATCTATCTATCTATCTATCTATCTATCTGTCTGTCTGTCTGTCTATCTATCTATCTATCTATCTATCTATCTATCCGATATGTATATATATATATATATATATATATATATATATGTGTGTGTGTGTGTGTGTGTGTGTGTGTGTGTGTGTGTGTGTGTGTGCGCGCGCGCGCTTTTGAGAGACGTGTGAGATGTTCACAAAATTTAAGAAAGACTAGGCTGTTTGACATATGAACAGATGGATCAATCTGTCCAAATTCATCGAACTATTAGCAGCATCTCGTGTCATGTTATGTAAAAAATATAATGTGCCCTATAATGAAATATGACAAAAACTTGTTTAAAAACACAAGAAGCCGATAATGAAACTATTGAACAATAGAAATAGTGCTTCATATTGTTTCATGTGCCTAGGGCAAGTTAAAAATTTTCATTTTAAGCATCGATTAAGAAACCTATAAAACGATTACTCTTAATGATAATCTGCTGCGTTGTCATAAAATGACAGCGAAACATCGAAATATGCAGGTGAGAATTCTTTAATAAACCGCCATTTTTTTAACAGACTTTATATTAAATTTTTACTCAAATTATACATTTAAAATACTTGGAACACTATAAGCTTTCTGTAATTTAACCATTTAAATTAGAATGTTTTCTGCATTAATAAAGTGGAATTTTAACAAATATTTTTTTTCTTTCAGCTATTCCAGATAATATCCTTGAAATGAATTTTTTATGAAGTCTCATATATCTCGATTAATGCATAATTTTTATGCATAGTACAATTTACATATATTAAAAAAAGAAAAGCAGTGGAGAATCATTATTTGTTTACGTTCTGAAGAGTTATGTCATTAAAAATAGAATGTACAACCACTAAAGAAATTTTACAGTCTTGGAAATTTTAACGACTGAAATTTTAAAACAATGAATAAATTTATTTTTCTGTAACTCTTAAGACTACAATAGATTTTTATATCACGTGATGGTGCTGTGGTTTTAATAGCATGTAAACTTTTAATATCCCGACCCGCTAACATGATACCAAAGATCGACTGCCTGACGGCGATCGCGTTATCTTCTCATTTACTCATAGGTATTAAAAGTGGATTCATACTTTTCCTCAAGATAATGGTCAAAAGTGAACGTAAACCTTCCATCTCATTCTCTATACGTTAACTATTCATAGCTTTCCCCAAGGTAATTGTCTAAAGTGGTACCACGCTTCTAGTTAAGGAATAAACTAATACTTTATAGTAAAATTACTTTCAAATGTAAAAGTTTGAAAAATTACTACTAATTGTAAAATATTATTTTGCTAGCATAAAATCTTTTCATTTAAATATTTATTAATTAATACGTTTTAAAATGTTAAATTAATTATTTTAGTCTACTTTTCTTAATATAGATTTCCAGTAATTATTGATTATATTTGAAAGAAATCAGTCAGTAACTTAAGTTCCATATGTGATACACGTTCGAGCGATCATGTCTCTTTCGATCCATGACTGATTTCTTTCTTCTGTAGAATGGTTTCCAGCCAAGGCTATAGAACCCATTCTGTTCTGCTATTTAACCTATATCTGGAGGAAGAAGACATCGATTAATACCTTTCTTAAAGGTATTTGCAAATAAGTTAATGCAACGTATTCAATTGGAATTCGAACTGGGCTCTCTGAGCCGATATCCATTGCACCATAAGCAAAAAACTGTTAAGACATTTCATGAATACAAACATGTTATTATACCGTCTCCCTTTAGAAGCAGAGAAATAGAACGTGTCATTCCCTAAGGAGCATGCCCAACTGGTTATGGTCAAACATCTGACAAACAAAATTTATCGTACTAAGAAGAATATTTACTCATCTTAATTTAGCAATATAAGACATGTAAACATTAACGGATGTGCGTTGTGGTGCAGTGGCTATCAGCTCGGAACGAGAAATCGGGGAGCCGAGTTCGAATTCCAGTTGAATTCATTGCATTCACTTACGCGCAAATATCCTTGGGAAAGATATTAATCCGTCTATTCCTTCCAGTTATGGGTTAAATAACAGGACAGATTGGGTTCTATGGCCTTGGTTGGCAACCAGTCTACCGCAGAAAGCAATGGCAACCTACTGCCGGATAATCTTCTGCCAAGTCTTTCGAGACATGATCGCCCCAAGCGTGTATCCCGTATGTGACTGACTGACACATTAACACTTTCAATCAAAAACAAAATCTATGAACGTTTGAGAAAGCATCTGGACGTTTATTATTATTATTATTATTATTATTATTGCCTTCCATTTTCTGATGTATAAACATTTCTTTCCGGATCTCAACCACAGAATTAAGATCAGAACTGGCATTATGACATTTTCCACTGAGCACTAAAAAAAACTAATGTCACTCACACATAGATAAAACCCTTCGTAAAGGGTGAGCTATAATTATGAATACATTTTTTATTTCTTTAAGATTTGACCTACTAGAAATCCTTTCAGTGAGTTTATCTGAATTATTTCCAGTCAAACCGAGGGCTCCAACTACAAATAGAATTATTGATGTTTTCACGTGCCAACTTTTTAAGATGTCGATTTATTATTATAATTATTATTATTGTTATTAATAGTAGTAGTTTTCCTAATTTGCCGTTTGATACAATCAATCATTTACCGTGGACCTGTTTGTTTAATACAATCAATCATTTACCGCACACCTGAGTTTTGTTAGCGTTTTTTATTATGAAATTATTGAGAAATTTTTGCTGAATATGTAATGTTTATTCATTATCACTGTTTTTAATAAACCTGCACTTTCGTCAGTATTTTGTTTTCAATAGTGTCATTTTCTGTACTATCATAACCCTTGAATTTCCGTTTCCTCATTATAATCCTTGTAGATTTCATCAAGTTTTAACGTTCATAATAATTTGTGGTTATCAATGGAATCAAAGTGACAGTAAACCCCAAGATTTACAACCACAACTGTCACCTTCATGTTTACACAACTTATTCAGTTATGTAACAAGATTAAGATATTTTCACTTTCCTATAAATTTACTGTGTGGTCAGTCGAAACTGCCGAATCCAGTGACAAGTTTTGTTTTGTTTTTTTTTGTTTTTTTGTTTTTGTTTTTGTTTTTTTTTTTGTTTTTTTTTTTTTTTTAAATGTTTATGACTGACAGACCCTGTCTTCTACCCTGGATTAAATGTTTCTTTTTAATCCCAAACACCCGGAAAATTTTATCCTTTTCTAGGTCAAATTCTGGTTAAAACTACTGTAGATTGTATAGTTCCCGAAAGATCACCTTTTCCGCTCATTAATTAATTTGCCGATACTTTTTCAAGGCTTAATTTACTACATTCACTTATTATATGAGTATTGCATTTTTATTTTCACGTAGTGTACATTTGTTATTTTTCTGTTTTCTATCTAGTATGGCCTTTATATAGATGGTGATTATTATATTGTTTTAGGTTGCTATTAAATCTTTATCTCTTTAGATATGTCAATTTATCTGTCATGCCATCGATTTGTTTTCTAAACTCTTCATACAATTGTTTTTATTTCCATTTTTTGTTTCTTTTTTTTTCTGCTTCTCTGTTTAACTTTACATTCGTTTTAGAGCAGTCATTGATTGCTTTTCTTTGGGTAAAGATTCAAGTTTAATTACTCATTCGGACACTTTACTAAGATTCATAATGCAAATACTTCTAAGCTCACGAGGAAGATCTTGGTATTTCTTGATTTTTTTTACACTTCTCTACATTTCTTTTCATTTTTCTTTCTCTTTAATGCATTCCTGGTTCTCTGTTCAGTTTTTTGTTCGTTTTACAGCAGTTTTTGGTTGTTGTTGGTGGTGGGGGGTGATTGGCATATTCACACAAAATGTCTAGTGACAATTGCTGAGAAGTGATGGACAGCATCCTTCTTCTTGTCTGCATAATACCAACTTTTCCGAGGATTTTCAACTGATCCCATCTAGATTGTTAAATTTTGGGTAGAGATACGGACGCTGCACTAAGCTTCATGTTAAATATTTCTCAGCTCCCAGTAAAGGTCCTGATATTTCTTTATGTATTTTCTTCTTCTTCCTGTTTACTCTATAGTCCGCATTTGCAAACCATTTGCAGCCATTTTCACAATCTGACATTTTTTCTTTTTTTATCCATGATTGTCAAATATCATGCTTGACTAGTGGAGTAGTACTAGGTGTAAAAATTAAAATCATTTTGTAATTTTTCTTTAAAAACAAAATCTGATTTGTACTCTGTGCAATTTGTCTTCATAGTCGAAGCCAAATTTCCACTGTTCCCAATGTATTAGTATCTTTATTATTATTATTATTATTATTATTATTATTATTATTATTATTTTGTCATTTTTCATCATATTTCGATTTCTGCTATGGTCGCACTACCTACCATGTCTGCGGGAAGATCTAAGGCAGGTCGAGGTGTATAGTTATGGATCCATTTCATGTTTTTCATTTCTCCCCTATCAACCCTAGCGTTATATAGACAAAGTTCTCCTTAGTGTGTGGGCTGTACGTAACAAGACAATTTTTTGTATATCTCCTAAGCTGGGGTTTTCAGGAATTCTTTCGATGTGTTGTTTTGTTCCATTTTTTTATCATTCCAAGTGCACCTATTATCACTGGCACAACTCTTGTTTTCAATTTCCACATTTGTTCAATTTCAATTTCCAGGTCTTTATATTTTGATAGTTTTTCAAATTCCTTGGTTGCTATGTTGCAATCCGCTGGACAAGCCATATCAATTAATAGACAAGTTTTCTCTTTCTGGTTTTTAACAATAATGTCTGGCCTGTTTGCTTCAATTTTTCTGTCTGTGTAGATGGTGTAATCCCATAGAATGGTAACATCTTCTATTTCTGTAACCGGTGCTGGGTGATGTTCATACCAGTGTTTGTTTACAGATTTTCCATAATGTTTGCACATTGTGCAATGTAAATATTGCCCAACTCTATCGTGACGATTTTTATATTTATTTGGGGCAAGCACAGAACAGCCTGAGATTAGGTGGTCTATTGTTTCTTGGTGTTTATCACAAAACCTGCATTTTGGATCCATATTATTATGCATAATATTTGCCTGAAAGTTTCTAGTGAAAAGACTTTGGTCTTGTGCTGCAAGAATAAAGCCTTCAGTCTCAGACTTTAATCCAGATGCACGTAACCATCGATGAGTATTAACTTTATCAACATTGGATTTATTGGCACGTTCTGGATATTGGCCATGCAGAGATTTGTCATGCCAGCGTTGTTTCATCTGTTCAAGAGCTTTATCTTCGGCTTTCATTTTCTGTTTTGCTTTTCTACAGAATCTACTAACTGTAAATCTTGTTTGCATTTTCTGCCTTCTTTTATTATTAAATATTTTTTCTTTCTTTCTTCATGTTGCCTTACTAATTGTATCATCCAATCCTTTGTTGTTTCTATGTATGTCATAATTGTTGTTTATGTATGACAATTCTAGCTGAATAAGACCTCTTCCACCTTCTTTACGGGGTATGTATAGACGGTCTACATCAGCCTTTGGATGATGCATCTTATGCTTAGAAAGAAGCTTTCTTGTTTTAGAATCCATTCGCCTGATGTCGTTTAGAATCCAGTTTAAGATGTGGAAACTATATTGGACAACTGGGATTGCAAGGCTATTAATGGCTATAATTCTGTTCTCAGAATTCAAGTCAGTTTTTAATATCATTCGTAGCCTTCTATAGTACTCTTTACGCACTATTTTTTTTCATTTTTTTTTATGATGAATTTTTTCACTCTCATTCACACCTAGAATGAGCTTCTTCTGGCTTTAATTCTTTTATTGTTACAGCAGTATCTAAGCTAATTGAGGATGTTTGTTGTAGTGATCCACTTAAAACTAGCTTTAGCACATTTATTCAAATTGAATTCTATTCCAATGTCTTCGCTGAAGCATTTTACAGTCTGCAGAAGACCTTCCAGCTCATTATCATTCTTAGCATATAACTTTAAGTCATCCATGTAAAATAGATGGCTTATTTTCTTTTGGCCTATTTTATAACCACATTCTGTATTATTAAGTTGACTGATTAGTGCTATTAATGATATACAGAATAGTAAGGGAGACAAAGAATCACCTTGAAATATACCTCTTTTGATGTTTATTTCATCAGACTTATAGGTTCCATTTATATGATTGCGGTAAAGGGTTGTTTTCCATATAGACATGCATTGTTTGATGAAATTGATGATGATGGATGATATCTTGTATATATTTAAAGTCTTTAAAATCCAGGAATGTGGCACACTATCGAATATCTTTCGATAATCTATCC
Organism: Ascarosepion bandense; assembly: GCA_037127315.1. Taxonomy (NCBI): domain Eukaryota; kingdom Metazoa; phylum Mollusca; class Cephalopoda; order Sepiida; family Sepiidae; genus Ascarosepion; species Ascarosepion bandense. Next base: position 708,149 of record JBBBDQ010000809.1, on the reverse strand, counting down.
AGGCAGTACTAAGATTTTTCTTTGTACTGTAGCAGTTTTCCAGGATCATTTTGTTAATAAGCAATTGGTCTTTACATCCATAACAGCCACGTTTGCACCCTTTTTGTTCAAGCAGTAACATGTCATTTCTTTCTAATAATAAATATGTCTGTTTTGTTAAAGTAGATGTTAATAGTTTATATGTTGTCGGAAGGCATGTAATTGGTCTGTAGTTTTTCGGGTTGTTTGCGTCACCATTCTTGGGTAGAAGAAATGTAATTCCTTTGGTCATCCATGCAGGAATTTTAGTGTGATCGTCAACCATTTCTTGAAGATCTTTGGCTAGTTTTTTTATGTGCTGTATTTAAATAATATAGCCAAAGTTTAGGAATTTTATCTATACGTGGAAATTTCCAATTGTGTGCTTTTTTAGTGCAAATTTAACGTCTTTTCTGTAATTCCAGCCCATGTCTGTTCTGGTTTATTTTTGATTCGTTCTATCTCTTGTGCAATCTAATCTACTTCTGTGTTATGTTCTTTAGGGCAAGCCCATATCTTTTCCCAGAACTGTGTAACTTCTTCCATTATGGGGGAGACTGTCACTTCAATTCTTTTTTTGCCTATTTCCCTGAAAAATTACTTTGCATCGGTGTGAAAATTTTGCTTTGTCTGTAGAATCTTGATCTTTTCTCATAGCGTTTTATTCTTTGAGCCTTCAGTTGTATTTTTTGCTTTATTTTTTCCTCAGTTGATAGGACTTCATTTTCATTTCTAATGTATTTTTTCGACTCTGCTGATTTTCCTAGCTCTTACATTTATTCCTCTACTCAGTTCATCCAGTACTAATAGTTCACTTCTAAGTTGTTCGATTTCTTTTTCTATTTTTCTTTTCTAAGGTGGATCTTCATGTCTGCGAGACTGCCTTGTTTTTAATTTGATGTTCAATTTTTTTGTTGCTGCTATTGCTGATGCATATATTGCTTCATTGAGATTTATATGAGTGTCTTCTTCATCCAAAATTAATTTGAGTGCTGCATTGTAGAGCTTAATAGTTCGGAGGTTATGCTTTCTTGGTTGTAATTTTGGGAGCTGTTCTCGTTCCTCCATTGCAATATTTTGTATTTGACTTATATGGTTCTTGATTTCTTCCTTGGCTTCCTGTATACTGTTCTTATTTTCCGTCAAATAATTATGTTCGATGTGTTCTGAACTCGTTTTATTTTTGTCTTTTAACTGACTCAGATCACACCTTTCCAGCACTTTTAAACTTACTTATTATTATTATTATTATTATTATTATTATTATTATTATTATTATTATTATTATTATTATATTGGGTGTCCATACCATAAGTAACAAATGGCTTAAAATGGAGATTAAGTGGCAGCAAATTTATTCAATATTCCAACACTTTTCTTTTTATTTAAACGAATTTCGTTAATCTAGATTATGATTCCGATTCTTGCCCTAATTTCCATCATCGCTAGTGTCTTTTCCAAATCATAATAGAAATGCTGCCAGTATGCCAATAAATCTCACTGCCAAGTCCATGTCCTACAATTTTCTCAGCTCCTTTGTAATATCCTTATCTCTTTTTATTTTCTTTCAGATTTACTCTTTGATCAGCTACAACAACGAAAGCCACTCTCTGACAAGTTCTGCTTTATGACAATCAGATCTGCTTTTTTAGCTTAGATTGGGTAATCTGTCCGAATCTCAAAATCATAGAAAGTGTTATCGGCTTCCTTTTAAAACTATTATTATTATTATTATTATTATTATTATTATTATTATTATTATTATTAATACGCCCCACCCAGAAGTTGTAAAAACACTATGAAAATCAATGATTTATTGATGTATTTTTTAAAAGATTATAGTGTGTATATAAGTGAACTGCTGATGTACTAATAAAAAGTTTTACTTTATATTTAATGTTCAAATGAGTTTTCCTTTGTAATTGAAGCTCTTTTTTGTATCAAGCAAATAAGAAATGATTTGTGAATTATATGTGCTTCTGTAATTTTATTGCTAAAGATCTCCCTAAGAAGATTTTCTAAGAATGCTGATAGGTTTCTTTCTTTGCGTCAGAAGAGAAAATATTCTTACTTGAAGCAAGACTGGATGATGATGGTACTCCAAGATTTTACCTGGATATTACAAAACGTTTTATAAACTTTAGGAAAGTTTTGGTGTATCACTGAGACCCGTAACTTTTGGCAGAAAACCTTACGTTTATTGGGAAATACAGAAAAAAATCTGGCAAGAAAATTAAAATTTCTGAGCGGCCAAGACGATGTGATGCGCTAAAAGAAAATCCGATAAAAAAGTGTTTCGAAAACTGTACAAACGATAAGCCGAATAGAATGACTACTGAAATATTCCGTCCACAATATCTTGACCAGCAACTTTCATGTTGTACTGATTGGAGATAAGCTGAAACCGTATTTGTGTAAATGCCAAAAAGAAACAAACGGGTAGAAATTGTTCTTAAAGAGCACCCAGAACAGTAATCTGGACAGTTGAAAAACGATTCAGTCTTAATGAACCTGAATGTTATATCCTTTTTTGGCATAATCTACGACGAGAAACGTCAAAATACTGCTCATAGTCTTGGTAGTGAAGGAACTGTGGTATGAAACATATGTACTAGCTATACGCTACGCTGCCACGTTTTTTATGGAAATTTAACAAAGCACAAATACTAAAATAATAAAATCTGTTATCATGTTGGACATTTTTCATAATTACCGAACAAGCAAAAAGATTTTCATGTTTTATATGGAGCCAGTCTCCTAAAATAAAGATTAAAAATTAAAATTTCAAACTATGTGAAAAATATTAAAGAGAATAATTTAAAACATTTTATAAAAATATGAAGTTGCTTTTAAACAAATCTATTAATTTTTTTTTTTAAATTCACTATATTTATTTTCGGACGGAATATATTTAAGCCAAATGAGTCAAAGTTTTCTGTATTAATATTATTATTTCCATATTACTATATTCTATATTAGTAAATCAGTATTACGATGAGCATTGTGGTGCAATGGATATCTGTTCGGAGCGAGAAATCGGATTAAATTCCTTGCATTTACTTACGCACCAATACCCTTGGGAAAAGTATTAATCCGTCTCTTCACTCTCCAACTATTGGTTAAATGGCAGAACAGATTGGGTTCTATAATCTTGGTTGACAACCAGTCTACCGCAAAAAATAATGGCAACCTACTCCTGGAAAATATTCTGATTAGCCAGTCATTTCTCTCCTAGACATGATCGCCCAAGTGTGTATCACGTACTGCACTTAACTGACTGCTATCACTACTAGAACTGTTCTATATTAATATTGATTATGTAATGTGATTTTCTTATATTTGTTTTCGATCATGATCCTTCCTCCGATTTCCATTTTTCTTCAGCTAATAAATGCTGTTCGGTCAGCCGGTTAGAGTTTTTTGCTATTCCCAGGACCACAAGTAGCAAGTGAACATTATGTCTATAAAACATCGCTCCTTCAATGTAGAAACAAAAGACGACCCTCGTGTCGAGTTGAGAATCTTTTATTTGAAATATTGTTAAAGTAAGTCTTTTTTTTTTTTCCTTCAGCCTAATTTTAAATTCTAAGATTTTCATGTTTAATTGGTGTTCGTTAATTTTTTTTCTTTTGATTTTAGCAGAAATCTCTTGACTGGACTTTCACTACCATGTTTTGTTTTGTTTTTTGTTTGTTTGTTTTTTGTTTGTTTGGTTTTTTTTGGTTTTTTTCAATTGGAGTAGATAAATCTATCTATCGCTCGGTTCACACTCCACCCACGTCTATTGAACAGGTTAAGAGGCTAATCCCTTGTTTCCTGTTTAGGATGTGGTTTCCGGCTTTCTCTTTTCCAATCTTCTCACTTTGGTTTCTTTTTTTTCAATTCGAGTAGATAGATTTATCTATCACCCGGTTCACACTCCACCCACGTCTATTGAACAGGTTAAGAGGCTCATCCCTTGTTCCCTATTTAGAATGTGGTTTCCGGCTTTCTCTTTTACAATCTTTTCACTATTACGTAGTCCCCTGCACATCAGTGGCGGTACCGCCTTGCTCGGGGTGATATGATTAAAAAATTTTTTTTTTCCAATATTCTAATAAAAAGTGCTTCAACTGTCATCTTACTTAAATCCCTGGAAAAGTCGAGAGATTTATCTTTCCGCTTTCTTTCATATATAGTCTGTGATTTGCTGGAACAGCAATATAGACTATTTTGCATGTTTCCTATGGCCTGGATTGGGGATCCGTTTGAATCTTAAAGTCCCAGAAGATTTTACATGTTTTATTCTCTAGGACAAATTCTTGTCTGTGAATATATCTATATTACATGACCTGTTTGAATGTTATGACCGTAAAAGATTTCGTTGTTTATTCTGTAAGACATATTCTGGATTTTGCCTATAATATTGACTTGTATGATTAAATTGTATTTGTCTATTGTTTCTAGAGAACCAAACTTTCCACCTAGTCATGCCTGCTTTTGTATTCCTTTTACGCTTGCCTACTTGTTCCTACAGATTATGCTTTTGCATGTAAGTTATACCTTCCATTCTAGGTACAAAATAGTTTCTCTTTATTTAAATAAGTCTTTTTGATATATTTTCTAATGTTTCTCTACTTCCATGTTGTTATTATCTATAAAGAATATTCCAAGTGACATACAGCGAAGACACAGGCATTATATTAAAATCCCAGCAACTCTGAAATCGTGCTTGAAAAGGATCAAATTTTAAGAATTATTTTTGTTTGTATTTTTCCTTTTCTTTGCATTTGACGAAACTAAATTTTCATTCAATATTCGGTTATGTCTGACAACATCTTACCTGGTTGGCGACTATGTTGATCTTCAGCAGTAAAAAAAGGCACTCATAAACTTTCAAATCGAATACCATAAGAATTAATTAAATATTTCGTATCGTCTCCCTCTATATATATTAGTCATACCACCTTTTTCTCAAGAAGATCGACCTGCTATCACTCTGAGCAAAGTGCCATAAACAAAACAACTTTTAAATAAACTTATAACCAAATATTTTTTTTATATTTTCGTACGAATAATTAGAACTTATAAACCTAATTTAAAATAAAATACTTTTTTGAATAATCTCAGTAAACCTAAATGACCGCATAGGGAGAAAACGGTTGACAATATTATTTACAAACACTTCACTGGAATAAAATCTGTAATAAGATTTAATTTGATTTAACTACCTCTACTAAATCGTTGGAAAAAAACAGCATAGTATGAAGAAAAAAGATCCCAAACTTAATAAAAACGAACTTTTCCATAAAATTTTTAAATTATTATTAAGAGAAAAGATCAAAGAATTTTTTAATTATTATTCAAATTTTTAAAAAAATGTTAATCCTTTCTAATACGTTCAAAATTTTGGTAAAAATTTTGTTTTTATTTTTGTTAGCGGGGCGCCAAATCGTTACGAGCTTACAATGGAAAATGTAACATAACTCACTTTTTGCGGTGACAAACACATTAATTTGAAAATTCTTGCAAAAATCGAATAATTGTTGGATTTTAATGAAACTTCCAGGACCTATTTACGAATGAATTAAATTATTTTTAAAAATTATTATTTTTCATAAATATTAGTAAAAGTACTTTTTACATCTGTTATCCCCGCTCCACGTAAATTCATTAAATTTCAACAAATTAAATTTTGTGGGCAAAAATGGTTTTATTAGTTGGACTCATTGGAGAATGTAAATCATGTATTATTTTTTAAAACCATTTAGATCCTGTTACCGAAAATCTGCTCCGTATAGTAAAATAAAAAATATGACATTATTTAATTAGATATGCTTTCAATTGCTGTAATAAATGTCAAAATCATAGTCTGAAGAAAAACAAAATTCGATTAATAATGATATTTTTAAATAATTTATTTCATTATTTTAATTTTAATAATTTATAAACTTCAAAAATATTTTTAAATATTTCAAAGACTTGCAGACGTCAGGCTCGCAGTGATATAGTGAAGAATATATTTACTAATCGAAAATTGAAAAGTTTAACACAAATCATTTAGCTATTGTATTTTTAAAAGAATTTCAACTTTTGTGTGTGTGTGTGAGTCCTTTTCTTCTCTTTTTTGTATGGTAATTTCTACCTGTAAATTAAAAGATCGTAGGTTTCAAGGTTTCTTCCTCTTAACAGGAAAAAATGTGTACAATTATGTCACTTATGATCACCATATACTTATCATATCTCGTATCTGTCAACACATTTCAATTGCGGTGGAAAGATAAGAAAAATCAACTCTGTGTTTAAAAATAGTTGTATTTTAAATTTCATGCTATAAATAAGTAATACGTGTGTAAACCTGATTAATTTAACATTAAATTTGCTAAATTTCTAAAGATAATGTGTCACAGATGTGTATTTTATTTTTGAAAGATTTGTAAAACCGAAAATTAACTTTTGTTTACAAATTTGTCGATCACTCACACATGGCCTAAAAATTACAAACTTAAAAAAACAGCTCCAAATTTTATATTCTAATCAATCTAATTTCTGTTTGAAATACACTAGAGTATTTTGCTTACTAAAAATAGTTAAATTTAATCATTCAGTTTTTAATTAAAGCTAAATAAAATCTTCAAGAAAACGTTTTTATTTTTAAAAATTCAATTTAAAATTTAGATATCTAAAATAAGTAGAGATGCCTACAATTTTAGATTAAAAACAACCTCCATTCTTTAAAATAAAATAATTTCAAATGAATGATAACACTTTCCATTGATGTCATACGTTGCTTTATTCCACTTGGATTTTCATAGATATTTCTTATTTCTATAAACCTTGATAGATAGATAGATAGATAGATAGATAGATAGATAGATAGATAGATAGATAGATAGATAGATAGATAGATTAAAATATCTTGCAATTTCTAAGACCGTATAATCAAACTATGTTTCTTAATAGAATTTAATAAGCACTGTTTGAAATAAATATTTCTTCATTTTCATAGCAGTAAGACCGTCAACAAGGTTTCCTGTTTTACTAGCTATCATCCAACGTATGTCAATTAACGTTTGCTTCGATTAACCAAACATCGGTAAGGTGTTTGCTTTGTCACTGGAATAGCCGGCTCTTACAATATACGTTCACACCCTTTACCGATAAATCGCTGAGAGGGTGTGAGAAAGAGAAGCAAGAAAAAGAAGCACTGTAATGGAGGCATTAAAGAAATGAGATAAAAAGAGAAAGAGTGAGGTGGTATAGACGGGAATAATGGAAAATACATTTAAAAAAGGAAGGAAAGAAGAATGAAAGAAAGAATAGATGAAGGAATGGTCTGTCATGTCATCTTGCCTTGTACTAACAACTACATGACGTCGGTGCCGCACTGATGACCTCGCATGTGTCCATCACTTTAAATGGATGTCAATGAACGGCTTTCAGTCTCGTGGGCGCCGTGTTTCGCTTTTTCGTTCAAGAGTTCGGTCCCCTTCGTCTTCTTCCTAAACATCTCCGTCTCTATCTACCTTTTCTCTCTTTCTCTCTCTCTTATTAGCTTTTTACAACGTCAACGTTTCCCTTTATATTTTTTCTTTTTCTCCGTCTCCTCAATCCGTTTTCCTTTCTTTTTTCTTTCTTTCTTTCTCAGCCTTTCTTCTCTTTTCTTTCTTTATTTCTTTCATTCCCTTATTTCCTCAGTGTCTTCCGAGAAATTCAAGTGGAGAGGACGATGATGACGACGATGGTTGCTGTTTAAGCGCACACTTCGCCCGAGAGTGCTTCGGCGTCGGCGAGACGCCCTGAATACACTTACACTCTCGCATCCCACCGCTGTTTCTGGGCCCCTTGTTTGACAGACATAATTCAAATTGTTCATCTAACAGGCACGTAATGTCTCTGCCCCATGGACGATGGAATCAGCCGCCATGCTGTATTGTGAAGAAGTTGTGGAGGAACAGAAAAAAGAGTTATAGATGGACATTTTCAATAAAGCTTCTGCTGCTGCACTTGCTATCATCATCAACATTTTTTTCATCACCGTCATCATTATTGTTAATAAAGATATTGCTGACACTCTAAGCTTTTGAGTTATCTCCCTTTTCTTCTCACATTCTTAAGACATTCTTAAACACTGCTACTACTACTTCCTCTCACGCTTTTGCTTCTTTGTCCGTTAATATCATTATTACATTTCGTTTCCTTCAATAGGCCTCTTTTGATGATATTATTATTATTATTATTATTATTATTATTATTATTATTATTATTATTATTATAACTAATTGTTCACGCCAATGGTAACAGGTGGATCATACTAGAGTTTAAGTGACAGTAAGTAATCACGATGCTCAAACGCTGTCGGGTTTTCAATAAAACTGTTGTTTGGATTGTTCTAAATCTTCCATTATTTTCTAGTTCCACTAGTCACGTTCGCATTATGTGACTGTTTCAGGTTTCTTACATTATTGAGATACACCCAATATAATAAAGCTATATCAAGCATATGCATAACACCCAAATGCGTATCACACGCATGGTGACAGGTTTTAATAAAAGAAGTGCATAACCTTGTGGATGAAAATTGCTTTCATGTCAGCTAAACCAGTCCGCTCGTGCGGTCACCGATTGAAGTGTCTAGATGTGACTCCCAAGTCGCCTTATTTGCCTCATTTTTCAAACTTAAAATTTGTTACTATAAATATCTTCAAACTATGTTAGAACCCAATAAACATCCGGTCATGATATTCCCTAAATATTCTTGCTTATGAGATACACAATGCGGTAGCCCACTCGACCACTGTCTCGCGAACATCGCTGTTATACCGACCAAAACTCTTTAATGCAATAAGAAAGGTAATGTTCAGAGTAGGAATCCCCGGGGTAAGAAAATTCTGTCATTATCAGATGAGCACGAAGCATCTTGTGACTTTTGTTTTCAAAGACATTCTCTGGTTTATCCTAATACCATTTATTTACTTAGTCAAACCTAAGTCATTTACATGTTGTATAATGACCCCACTTCGTGGTGCTTTCTTTTAAATTGATTTTAGACCAACCTCCTATATTCGCTGATTTAGCGGTTTACCGTTTCAACTCATTCTGCTTTAGTCTGCGTTTGTCAATCAATAGGTTGTGCTGTAAGGATGATGATTTCCGTTTCCCTCTGCAGGCCTCCTCTATGTAGCCATGTTCACAATTTTTCGTTCGCAGTATTTTCTATTTGCCTTTCAAATTTTTACATTTTTTCTTAGTCGCACTCTTCACCCAACACTCTTGCGTCGACCTTTTATTTCTTGTTGCACTACTTCGATCAATTTTTTATATTTTCGTTGACCATATGGTCAAAGTTTTCTATGCTATGAATCCTCTGCCACAGTATCTTCATTCCACGCATAATCTGAATACGTCATCTTTGAAATGTAGATTGTTGCGAATTTTTCTAGTTCGCTGATCCATATTATTATTATTATTATTATTATTGCTCTCGTTGCTGCTGCTGCAAATTAAAAGGAGAAAGGGAGAGAAACCGGGCTAGAATAATTGTCTTGAATTTACACCTACCATTCATGATCATTATTATAGTTGTTGTTGTTGCAGTTAAATACTATTTGTTACTATAAATATCTTCAAACTGTTATTTGGTGATCATCTTTTATGTGCTATATCTTTTCATGACGTAGGTGATCATTGCCCTCCACAACTACTTATCTTTCGTTTCTCTAAGTAATCTTTAAGTTCTAAATATAATTTATTATTGTTCTGCCATCCATTCATAAAAAATCGTCAATTGGCGTACTCACTGTTTCCCAACATTTTCTCGCTATATAGAACAGAAATAAATGTTAAAAATCAGCGTTATTAAGGAAGAGGCAAACAAACAAAAAGAAATGATTGTCTTGTTGTTATTAATATTTTTGTTCATCATAACCTTTGATATAAAACTTCGTTTAATATGATACACTACCACACAGGAGACATGTGGGTAGGACAGTTGTAGTATATTAATCTTTCGGTGTTTGTTTTCATATTATTATTATTATTATTATTATTATTATTATTATTATTATGTTGTCATTTTTCATCATATTTCGATTTCTGCTATGGTCGCACTACCTACCAAGTCTGTGGAAAGACCTAAGGCAGGTCGTTGTGTGTCGTTATGGCTCCATTTCATGTTTTTACTGTCTCCCCTAACATCCCTAGCGTTACATAGACACTGTTCTCTTTAGTGTGTGGGCTGTACTTAACAAGACAATTTTTGTATATCTCTTAAGCTGAGATTTCCAGGGATTCTTTCAATGTGTTGTTTTGTTTCATTTTTTATCATTCCATGTGAACCTACTCTCACTGGCACAACTCTTGTTTTCAATTTCCACATTTGTTTTATTTCAATTTCCAGGTCTTTATATTTCGACAGTTTTTTTTATTCCTTGGTTGCTATGTTACAATCCGCTGGACAACCCATGCCCGTAGATTCTCAACCAATTCGACACTGGACTCGTTAGGAATACCTACACCAGACTTCCCACCCAGAACTAAGGCTCAACTAAATAACGCCCACATTACACCCTCGCTGGTCGCCAAGATAATTGCACAACTTGACCCACACAAAGCGAGCGGCGGTGACGGAATCCCAGTCATAGTACTGAAGAAATGTGCCCCAGAACTCTCCTCTGTCCTCTCTAAACTCTATAACCTCTGCCTATCTGCTTCCTGCTTTCCTGCCTGTTGGAAGTCCTCCTGCGTAGTTCCTATATTTAAGAATTCTGGCGAACCCTCAGACCCCGCCAATTACCGTCCTATTAGTCTCTTTCCAATCTTTGGCAAAGTTTTCGAAGCCATTATCAACGCCGAGGTGATTCAGTATCTCATGGCCAACGGGCTTCTCTCTGACAAACAGTACGGGTTTCGCTTCACCAGGTCTACTGCTGATATGCTAACGACCATTACCGAGTACATATACCGGGCACTCGACAAGAATGGTGAAGCCCGAACCGTTGCGTTGGATATCTCCAAAGCATTCGACAGGGTCTGGCATGCTGGCCTCTTGTGCAAACTGCGGAGCTATGGGATAACTGGACATCTGTTTGACCGCATCCAGTGTTTCCTCTCTAACCGCACATTGGAGGTGGTATTAAATGGGCATGCCTCCCAAAACTACCATACGAACGCGGGCGTCCCTCACGGTTCTATCCTAGGTCCCACACTCTTTCTGATGTACATTAATGATCTCCCCGACACCATTAGATCCCAAGTTGGCATGTATGCCGATGACACAACAATCTACTCTCGCATCGATCAGAAACCAGGTGTGGACGACAAAGTGAACCTCGCTGCCGTACTTGAAAGGGACCTCCAATCCGTAGTGGCCTGGGGTAGGAAATGGCTGGTAAATTTCAATGCCTCTAAAACGAAGCTGTTATCAACTAACCACCATAGACAATCGCATCTACCTCCCATTAGCATGGGACAGGCTAGCCTCCCAGAGAGTAAAATACTACACCTCCTTGGCCTTACACTTTCGGCGGACCTCAAATGGAATGACTATATTGAATCCATTGCCAAATCTGCTGCTATGAAAGTGGGTTCCCTGTGCAGGGCCCGGAAGTTTTTCCCACCTGAATCTATTCTGCACATATACAAATCTACCATCCGCCCGTGTATTGAATATTGCTGCCATATCTGGTCGGGTGCGCCTGCTGCTCTCCTTGGGCTTCTTGACAAAATACAAAGGAGGATCTGTAACGTGGTTGATACTGACTTGGCAGACCGGCTCTCTCACCGGCGTGATGTGGCTTCCCTGTGCCTCTTCTACAAGTACTTTCATGGCTACTGCTCCGATGAGCTTAGATCACTGGTGCCGCCTAAGCACGAATTTACACGAGATACTAGATTAGCAACTAGGTCCCACCCTTTTACAGTTAAACAAATAAGATGTAACCGTAAATTCTACTCCAACAGCTTCTTTTCTCGCGCTTCCCGCCTGTGGAACTCCCTTCCACAACTCTGCTTTCCCGACAATTACAATCTCCAGGTGTTTAAATGTAGGGTCAATAGACACTTCCTATCACACTAACTCCCAATTATTCTCAGAACACTCTCATCTACCCAACCCTCATTCTCGGTCTCCTTACCCGCCTATCACCCACCCTCTGACATTTCCTATATTTAATCATCCTTTCTCCACTCTACGTAGCCCCCTGCGCAATAGTGGCAGTGACATGCCTTGCTCGGGGTGAAACGCTTATAAAAAAAAAAATATATATATATATATCAATCAATAGGCAAGTTTTTCTTTCTGGTTTTTAACAGTAATGTCCGGTTTATTTGCTTCAATTTTTCTGTCTGTGTAGATGGTGTAATCCCATAGAATGGTGACATCTTCCATTTCTGTAACCGGTGCTGGGTGATGTTCATACCAGTGTTTGTTTACATATTCTCCATAGCGTTTGCACATTATTCAGTGTAAATATTGCCTCACTCTACCGTGACGATTTTTATATTCATTTGGGGTAGGTACAGAACATCCTGAGATTAAATGGTCTATTGTTTCTTGGTATTTATCAGAGAACCTGCATTTTGGATCCACATTATTATGTATATTAGCCTGAAAGTTCCGAGTGAAAAAAATTCAGTCTCAGACTTTAATCCAGATACACGTAACCATCGATGAGTATTAACTTCCTCAACATTGGATTTATTGGCACGTTCTGGATATTGGCCATACAGAGGGTTGTCTTGCCAGCGTTGTTTCATCTGTTCAAGAGCTTTATCATTGGCTCTCTTTTTCATATTTTTTGCCGCAATAGTTGGTTCTTGGCTTCTGTTTTGCTTTTCTACAGAATCTACTAAATGTAAATCTTGTTTGTATTTACTGACTTCTTTCATTATTGAATATTTTTTCTTTGTTTCCGTGTTGTTAAACTAATTGTATAAGCCAGTCCTTTGTTGTTTCTATGTATGTTAGTAATCCAATCGTTGTTGTCTTGTCTCACAATTCTAGCTGAATAAGACCTCTTCGAACTTCTTTACGGGGTATGTATAGATGGTCTACATTAGCCTTTAGACAATGCATGTTATGTTCAGATAATGCATGTTATGTTTAGAATCCATTCGTCTGATGTCGTTATTATTATTATGTCAATTTTCATCATATTTTGATTTCTGCTTTGGTCTCACTACCAACCAAGTCTGCGGGGAGACCTAAGGCAGGTAGTGGCGTGTTGTTATGACTCCATTTCATTTTTTTCTATCTTCCCTATCATCCCTAGCATTACATAGATAAAGTTTTCCTTAGTGTGTGGGCTGTACTTAATAAGACAATTTTTTGTATATCTCCTAAGCTGGGGTTTCCAGGGATTCTTTCAATGTGTTGTTTTGTTCCATTTTTTATCATTCCAAGTGCACCTACTATCACTGGCACAACTCTTGTTTTCAATTTCCACATTTTATTTATTTCAATTTCCAGGTCTTTATATTTTGACAGTTTTTCAAATTCCTTGATTGCTATGTTACAATCCGCTGGACAATCCATATCAATTAATAGACAAGTTTTCTCCTTCTGATTTTTAACAATAATGCCTGGCCTGTTTGCTTCAATTTTTCTGTCTGTGTAGATGGTGTAATCCCATAGAATGGTAACATCTTCTATTTCTATAACCGGTGCTGGGTGATGTTCATACGAGTGTTTGTTTACAGATTTTCCATAATGTTTGCACATTGCCCAATGTAAATATTGCCCAGCTCTATCGTGGCGATTTTTATATTCATTTGGAGCAAGCACAGAACAGCCTGAGATTAGGTGGTCTATTGTTTCTTGGTGTTTATCACAAAGCCTGTATTTTGGATCCATATTATTATGCATAATATTTGCCTGAAAGTTTCTAGTGAAAAGACTTTGGTCTTGTGCTGCAAGAATAAAGCCTTCAGTTTCAGACTTTAATCCAGATGCACGTAACCATTGATGAGTATTAACTTTGTCAACATTGGATTTATTGGCACGTTCTGGATATTGGCCATGTAGAGGTTTGTCTTACTAGCGCTGTTTCATCTGTTCAAGAGCTTTATCTTTGGCTTTCATTTTCATATTTTTTGCCGCAATAATTGGTTCTTGGCTTCTGTTTTGCTTTTCTACAGAATCTACTAAATGTAAATCTTGTTTGTATTTACTGCCTTCTTTTATTATTGAATATTTTTTCTTTCTTTCTTCATCTTGCCTTACTAATTGTATCATCCAATTCTTTGTTGTTTCTATGTATGTCAGTAAGCCAATAGTTGTTGTCTTGTATGACAATTCCATCTGAATAAGACCTCTTCCACCTTCTTTACGGGGTATGTATAGACGGTCTACATCAGCCTTTGGATGATGCATCTTATGCTTAGAAAGAAGCTTTCTTGTTTTAGAATCCATTCGACTGATGTCGTTTAGAGTCCAGTTTAAGATGTTGAAGCTATATTGGACAACTGGGATTGCAAGGCTATTAATGGCCATAACTCTGTTCTGAGAATTCAATTCAGTTTTTAATATCATTCGTAGCCTTCTATAGTACTCTTTACGCACTATTTCTTTCATTTTTTCATGGTGAATGTTTTCACTTTCATTTACACCTAGGTATTTATAAGCTTCTTCTGGTTTCAATTCTTTTATTGTTACAGCAGGGTCTAAGCTAATTGAGGATGTTTCTTGTATTGATCCACGTAAAACTGTAGCTTTAGCACATTTATTCAAATTGAATTTCATTCCAATGTCTTCGCTGAAACATTTTACAATTTGCAGAAGACCTTCCAGCTCATTAACATTCTTATCATATAACTTTAAGTCATCCATGTAAAATAGATGGCTTATTTTCTTTTGGCCTATTTTATAACCACATTCTCTATTATTAAGTTGACTGGTTAGTGCTATTAATGATATGCAGAATAGTAAGGGAGACAAAGAATCACCTTGAAATATACCTCTTTTGATGTTTATTTCATCAGACTTATAGATTCCATTTATATGATTGAGGTAAAGGGTTGTTTTCCATATAGACATGCACTGTTTGATGATATTGATGATGACGGGCGATATCTTGTATATATTTAAAGTCTTTAAAGTTCATGGACGTGGCACACTATCGAATGCCTTACGATAATCTATCCAGGCAGTACTAAGATTTTTCTTTGTACTGTAGCAGTTTTCCAGGATCATTTTGTTAATAAGCAATTGGTCTTTACATCCATAACAGCCACGTTTGCACCCTTTTTGTTCAAGCGGTATCATATCATTTCTTTCTAAGAATAAATATGTCTGTTTTGTTAAAATAGATGTTAATAGTTTATATGTTGTCGGAAGACATGTAATTGGCTTGTAGTTTTTCGGGTTGTTTGTGTCACCATTCTTGGGTAGAAGAAATGTAATTCCTTTGGTCATCCATGCAGGAATTTTAGTGTGATCGTCAACCATTTCTTGAAGATCTTTGGCTAGTTTTTTATGTGCTGTATTTAAATAATATAGCCAAAAGTTAGGAATTTTATCTATACCTGGGAATTTCCAATTGTGTGCTTTTTTAGTGCAAATTTAACATCCTCTTCTGTGATTCCAGCCCATGTCTGTTCTGGTTTATTTTTCATTCGTTCTATCTCTTGTGCAATCCAAGGTACTTCCTTGATATGTTCTTTAGGGCAAGCCCATATCTTTTCCCAGAACTGTGTAACTTTTTCCATTCTGGGAGAGACTGTCACTTCAATTCTTTTTTTACCTATTTCCCTGTAAAATTTCTTTGTATCGGTTTGAAAAATCTTGTTTTTCTATAAAATCTTGATCTTTTCTTATTCTTTGAGCCTTCAGTTGTATTTTTTGCTTTATTTTTTTCTTTAGTTGATAGGACTTCATTTTCATTTCTAATGTTGTATTTTCTTTCGACTCTTCTGCTTTTCCTAGTTCTTACATTTATTCCTCTACTCTGATAGTTCATTTCTAAGTTGTTCGATTTCTGTTTCTATTTTTCTTTTCCAAGGTGGATCTTCATGTCTGCGAGACTGCCTTGCTTTTAATTTAATGTTCAATTTTTTTGTTGCTGCTATTGCTAATGCATATATTGCTTCATTGAGATTTGTATGAGTGTCTTCATCCAAGATTAATTTCAGTGCTGCATTGTAGAGTGTAATAGTTCGGAGGTTATGCATTCTTGGTTGTAATTTTGGGAGCTGTTCTCGTTCCTCCATTGTAATATTTTTTATTTGACTTAGATGGTTCTTTATTTCTTCCTTGGCTTCCTGTATACTGTTCTTATTTTCCGTCAAATAATTATGTTCAATGTGTTCTGAACTAGTTTTATTTTCGTCTTTTAACTGACTCAGATCACACCTTTCCAGCACTTTTAATCTTACAGCATTATCTTCACAGTGATTTGTGTGTTTCACGGTTTCTACATTATGAACTGTGGCTTGTTTGTTATTACTTTTTATTTCTGATTCTGATTCCGGTTCCTTTTCATATTTTGTTGATTCGTCTCTTCTTGTTACAATTCTTTTAATTTCATTAATTTCAGCCTCTGTCAATCGGTTATTACGAATAATGTACCTTCGTACATTGGCTAATTTATTTTCGTCAATATACTTTCTATTTGCTTGACCAACTTTTACACGCCAAATATCATATGTTTGGCGAGTCATGTTTTTTTGAGGTTTGAGTAACGCTTCATGAAATGCAGTCATAACGACTTTATACTCCTCACGAGACCATTTTATTTTTTCTTTCTTTAAATATACGGTTGTAGATCTAGCTGGAGAATTTTCAGGACCATCATTAGGATTATCCTGGTTGTGGGGACCTGAAGATTCATTCTTTGTGTAGGAGTTTGTTCCTATGGCAGATTTTTCGACCTCAGGTAGGTTCCCTCCTGAAGGACGGGCTCCCTGTTTATCCACTGGAAGAGCCATACTGGACTTTTTATTTCTATTTGTATTTCTCATGTTTTTCCCACGAGTGACGCACAGGTCCAAAAGTCCACCCAAAGTTGCCCGGCACGTTGGGTAACGGTCTTTTACAAACAGGGTCCCGAAGCCTGTAGGGGATCGTTTGTGACCTCATAACGCAGTAGCCATTCACTCCTCGGCACGATTAACACCTTGAGTTGCGGGTTGTTGTTCGGAGTTTTCCTTCTCCTAAATGGGCTGCCAAGCGACAGCTGACATAGACACGCGATTAGAATTCAAGGAGAAAGACGCTGGTTAAAAAAAAAAAACTTTGGCGTAGCAACGGCTCAACGAAACAAAACATCACTACTAGATTATTTTGTTAAAGAAAGAAAGAAAAAAAAATTAATGGAAAAAATTTGACATACGTTTAAGTTTATTTGTGCTGTGAGATTTTTTTTAAAAATGTAATAATTTGTTCGTCCACTTTATATTCATTTATTATTATTATTATTATTATTATTATTATTATTATTATTATTATTATTTCTGTTGTATACACATTTTCTACCGGTTCCCAACCAGAAACCTAAGCTCAGAAATGACTTCATTATATTTTCACTTGATTATTTTTGTTAAAATAACCCACCCCAAAAAAATATCACTCACATTTTACATAGATAACGCTCTTTGTAATGTACAAGCTGTACTTGTGAAATGGGCAGCAAGGAATCCCTTTAATGAATCTGAAACGTTTGCAATCAATCTGCGGCCTCCAATTACAACTGAAATTATTGATATCCTTATGTGCCACATTTTTTAGATTTCTACTTCAAGATACTTATATTCTAATAATTTTTGATGATCTTCACAAATGTATTACAATCTGCAGGGAATGGCATGTCAATAAGAAAGAACATTCTGTTTATGTGGTGTTCGATCACGATGACTGGACGATAAGCTTTGATTGTTCTCTCTGTGTGTACTAGATAGACCCAACTGTTATAGGTCTTATATCTGTAACCAGGTCTTGGTAGTGTTCATACCAGTCTCTTACAGTTTTTTTCATATTTTTAAGGGCTGATGTTGGCCCACTCTGTCATGTTCGGTTTTCTATTCACTGAGTACCAAGACAGTGCAACCTGAGTCAAGATGGTCAATTGTTTCTGGATAATTATCACAGAATCTGCATTTTGAAATAAAATATTTTTTCAGTATGTGTGCTTGGAAATTTCTAATTAGCAAACATTGGTTTTGTGCAGAAAGAATAAAACCTTCGCTTTAAACTTTTAACCCTGAACTATACTGATGGGGACGGGATTTGTCTGCATCAATTTGTTTGGTACGAGCAAATAATTGACTATGAAGAGTTTTATCATGTCATCGCTTTTGCATTTGAAGTACATTGCATTTGCTTTTGGTTTCTTTTTAGTTTCTTTGCACTGCGGTAGGTGATTATGGTTTACTTGCACTTCTTCTTCTTCTTCTTCTTCTTCTTCTTCTTTCATTATTATTATTATTATTATTATTATTATTATTATTATTATTATTATTTGTGTGAGAAAGGGTAATTATCACATTCTTCCTTCAATTATTCATCTTTTTATCATCGTCATATATGTTCTTATCTTAAAAATTTCTGATTGTGAATCCTTTCCCTTACTTACATTAATGTCAAAACAATGTGTAATTCTAAAGACATATTCATTTTCATTATAGACAGTTATTTTCATCAACAAATATCTCTATCATTAATTACTTGCGTTTATCATTATTACTAATGCAATAATCATCAGCTCCATCCTAAAATCATTAATATTTATAAGGTGGTCTAATTTCTCACTGTGCCGAACACCTGTGACATCGAAATCAATAATTTTGTATTAACAATTATTCTTATAATAATTATATTGGGTATCGTCACCTTATAAGATTCCAGTGAACATTCTTAAGACTCAGGGAATGACAAGTCTCTTCAAGATGCAACCTATAAGTTTCGACGCAAACCGCAATATAAACAAATTTTCTTCATCTCTCTCTCTCTCTCTCTCTCTCTCTCTCTCTCTCTCTCTCTCTCTCTCTCTCTCTGATCTGATATATTTATTTTTTTAATTTAAATTAGTTGACTGGGTTTAGTTCTATATTTTGAAGAATTCTTTGCAGACATTTTCATTTATTTTAGACTGTTTGATTTAATATATTTCCAATATTTCTAAATATATTTAATTCCATTTCCATTTAAAAATCTTGACAGTAGGATTTTATTGAGTTTAGGGGGTTTGCTGTTCCTGTAACATCTCCAAATACTTCGTTACAATCCCACAAAAAATAGTTAAGTAGTATCTTTGCTACAGAGAAAATAATGGAATAAAGAATCTCTTAGAAAGATAACCTTTTTGTTTTGACTTCGATTAAAGATTATTTTTCTGTTGTTAATTCAATTCTAACATTTCATGGATTTGTTTTGGAATTTCTACAAAAAATATTTTGTTATCGTTTCTATACAAGTCTATAAATTGATGAGATCTCGACTCCAGTTTAGGACTGCGCGTAAATTTTTAAAAAGTTTAGATACCATCGCGAAGAGCTTATTCGAAAAATAACCATGAAAGTATCTATAAGAAAGACAGAGGAAGACAATCTTGAGGAGATAGGAAAGTGACTGAAGCCAAGCCGCTAGATCAGGACTAATAATATTGCTGATTCTTTTGGCATTCTATCAAGGAGATCAAGGTAAATAGCATGCGCACCGGACCATATTTTGCAGCAATATTCTAAGCATGGATTAATGGTAGACTTATTGATATGTAAAATATATTCTGGAGATAAAATTTTTCGCACGCTAACCAACTTTCTTAGCAGCTGATCTAATGGAGCAATGGACAGAATATAGACTTTCCACTTCAGGTCAGCTGAGAACATTAGCTTTGATTTGTTATTCTTAGTGCCTCTTGTAGGATTCTCCGGTTTTCTAAAGAAATGTATAGTTTTTCAGGAAATTGTTTTGTGATGATTTTCCACATGATAGGTAGATATGCTTTAGGTAAGTACGAGTGTTGCGATAAATGAGGTCTCTCATCTCATGACCAGAATCTCAGAACATACTGCATCATTAGACTTGAATCAAAATGAATTAAATTTATTTATTTGCATAAATTTAGAATTAAATATTTGTGTTGTTCTTTCTAATAACGTTATAAATACTGCGTTCCTTGTTCCAGTGTCTTTGATGAACCTTGACTGTTCCTGTCCTATTACCGGTCTGATTCTGCTGCGTGATCTATTTATCAGTATTTGTATGATGATTTTTGTTATGTGATTCATTAGGCTGATTGTTCGGTAGAGTTCACATTTGTTTGCACCTGGCTTCTTATACAGTGATATCAAATAGATCTATTTAGCTCTTCCGGTATATCACAACTGTCGTAGATTTCATTTCTTATTTCTGTGATCTTGTCTATGCCGAAACTGTCTAAAGTTGCCAGCATCTATATTAGAATTCTGTCTATTCCAGCCGCTTTGTTTCCGTTCAATTTAACTATCGCAGATTCTCCTTCAGGTTTTAATATTTCCGACCCTTGGTCATTTCTCTGTATTGTTGGTTGTCCTCTTTCGTCGTGGAAGAATTCTTATATATATATATATATATATATATATATATATATATATATTTGTCCACCTCTGAAATATATTTCTTTCTTCACTAGCATTCCGCTCCTCGATTTTATGCAACCTATTGATGAGCATGTTTTTGCCGTGTAAGTTTTTTAATTTTTATGCATGTGTGCCTCATTTGTGAAACTCATTCTTTCTATTTTTACACATTTTTCGGTGACTCATTCCTTTTTAAGTTGCATGAATTTGTTCCTTATTTTTTGTGTAGTGTCTTATATTATGGCATAGATTTTGATTAATTTTTCTCAAGTTGAGAATTTTGTCTGTCACCGATTCATTTTTATCTTCGTCTTATTTCCGCCGGGATGATCTAGATTTCTTCTGTTACTAAAGCTTATTTTAAAGTAACCCATGTCCATTTTTCATTTTTCTTTGTACCTTTTATTTGCTTTTCACACTATCCATATATTTCTTCTTTAGATTCATGTCCTTCAAAAGTCTGTCGTATTGCAATTTCAGTGTTGTTTTATCCCTCTTTAATTTCCGTTATACCACATATTATATAAATATAAAGACTACATTATATTTTTGAAGATCAAAGTTGAGAGTAAAAAGTAAGTTCAACAAGTGAGAAATGCGAGAGAAGAAACTATTATAGAAATGGCGGATAAGTATGTTGTAAATATTTATAAATTCTCGTAAAGAACAAATAGTAGTGCTACTCTCTATTATTTATTCTACAGATACAGATTATTTATCTAGGTATTAATTTAAAAAATCATTAGTGAATGATGAAGCAAATCGCTACTATGATCTCAAAAGTCACCTCCAAAAGAAGTTCAAATAACTACGAAGGTTGGTTAATAAGTAAAGGTTTATATTCAATGGCAGAATTAATGGCGAAAACATGTTTGAACAAGTATTTTTATGTATAGTGTCAAAGTGTTGTAATAGAGTATTGAATAATTTTTCTTATGTGCCGTGTCTCTTCAGAGCGTTAATTGGCAATCATGGTTCTCCACAATTTGTGTATGTGTGTGTGCCAGTGTTTTATAGATTCTACAAATGCGTTTCATAAAGTACGCCACAAATATTCATTGGAGCTAATCAGTAACCTTGATATATTTAGGAAACATATTAAAATAATCAAGATCCTTTACTGGCAGCAAACCGCCTGCATTCGGATAGAAAATGAGTTCAGCAGATATGCATGAATAGAAAGGTGTATAAGACACAGAAAGAAAACTAAAACTAACTCCTACAGAAGCTAGTGAAGTAAAGTGAGAAGAAAGGATTAAACATCAACTGTGATAAGAGAGAATGCATTGTTGTTAACAAAAGAATGAGCCGAAAGTGCGACTTAAAAATCAGAGGTACCAAAAACAAACAGTTACGGAAATTTAAATATTTGTGATGTGTTTTAACAGCGGACGGAAGAGGTATCACTGGAATCCAAAGGCGTGTTGAGATAGTCAAACATGCATTCCTGGGGCTAAGAAGAGTACACGGAGATATAGAAAAAGTTCTCTAGAAACAAGGGAAAGCGTTCTAAACCGTTACGTGATATCTGTTTTGTTGTATGGCAATGAATGTTGAACAATCTCTCCTCAAAGATGAAGAGGAGACTTGAAACAACAGAAAAATGGTTCTACAAAAGTATGCTGAGGATTTCATGGATTGAACATAGGCATCGACAAAGTTATAGAGAAAGTGGAACCAAAAATGACACTTATAATTAACATCAGAAAGGGACAATTGAAATTTTTAGGGCACATCATGAGGAAAGAGGGATTTAAGGAGTCACAGAGGAAAACAGCGCTAACAGATTTAGTAAGCTTGAGTAAATGAATTCTAAGGGTTAGAAAGAAATAACAGATAGACAAAATTTATTGATTACTATCATCCACGGGTCCTGTGTGAAATAAACGCTGCTTCGAACTGAGAATTTTCAACGTATTTTTAATGCATGAATTTTCTTCATATATTGCACTTGACTTTTTATTGTTCTTTAGGAGTGTGTGTGTGTGTGTGTGTGTGTGTGTGTGTGTGTGTGTGTGTGTGTGTGTGTGTGTGTGTGTGTGTCTGGTCAATTTTGGCCAATTTTATTTTTTTGTGCATTGCTAGTAACAAAGAAAATAAAAATAAATAAAATACATAATATTTCCACTGTTACTTTCTATTATTTATCTTTTAAGCAATTATAGTAATAGTTCTTATACTACTATTATTATTACTACTAATAATAATAACAACTGTAATATTTGTTAACGATCTGTTTACTCTGACGTCATTCAACCAAAAAATATCTCTCAGCTCATCGCCTCTGGCACTGAATTATACAGGCAACATATTTGTTGTATAACTGGCTTTCAGGCCTGTGACTCTATCCAGGGTGGTGATAATTCAGCATCACTGAGCGAATAGTTTTTTAGACTAAAGTCAACGGCTATGATGGAAGGTATTCTAATTAAATCAACGGCCATGTGTACGAGCTTTCAAGTACGAGTCTGACTTAGAGAAGGATGGACTTCACCAGGTCTACTCTCCCCAAGGCAGGCGTTCCTTATCAGTGGAATACAAAGCGAATAATAATTAGTCAATTATGTATATGCAACATTACAGATTCTATTTGTGAGTGTCAAAACTAGTGGAACTAAGGAATATAGCTTGTTTGAATATCTACCATAAAATAGTGACAGTCTATTGATTTATTAGAAAGCATTATTATTACTGTTAACATTAACAGTTGCAATAAAAGCTGTTGAAACTAAAATGAAGGTAAGGTCAGCTAAAATTAGTAAGACCGGAAATATTTATCATTTATTTATATTACAAAACACTAGTTCACGTGTAATTTCCTATGGATTTATTGGGTGAATAATTTTTTTATTATTAATTTAAATAAATAAAATCTATACATAATAAAAGGCTGCAAAATAAGATTAAATAAAAACGAATCAAAATTTTAAAAATATAAACAATACCTCATCTAAAAATGTGCATATAATTATATTCAATTTTACTCATACACTAGAAGATGCTAAAATGTAATTTATCTGGGTTAAAATACTGTACAAAAAGTTTCTGATGGTTTGTCATTTAACCAGATTTTTTTAAATTTGTTGGACTAGAGTTTTTTCAGTCCACCTCATATAACAATCACAGGTAAGCAACGAAATAATGAATATAGCATATATAATTTATTTGAACGCGGTGTTTCAATAAAGTAATAGTAACCATACCAATAACAGCACTTTCACTACAGAACATATTTTCAAGACAGATGGTGACATCATGCCTAGCAGTAGATACATTCTTACATAACAATCATAAAAGAGAGATGTAATAATTGTAATAAAAAATCCATTGAAATTAACATAAAAAAGAATTGGTTCAAATTTCATAATGTTACTTAACTGATACAAGTGGGTCTGACATATTTTGTAACCAGCTAAATTATATCATTTATTTTATATTTACAGTTTATTCATGCATTACTACAATTTCAAGTTCAATAAACTTTATACCACCTAACGCGAATGTACCTATCTCTTTTTTCTTAATCTCTCACTCTTCACAGATGAAGAATAAATCCCTGATGAGTATAAACATCACAATAGTACCTTCACGAAACTTCGAAGTCGGTATAACTCTGGTCAGTTAGGTGAAAAAATTGTCCACATTAATCCTATCAATGCTCTCTATTTTAATATTGAGCACTTTACGACAAAAACCTGCTTGTCAAGCAATCTTTGCATTGAATATATATATATATATATATATATATATATATATATATATATATATATATATATATATATATGGTGGGTAAGCATCATATTTATAGAATGATGCTTACGCACATGCGTATTATATATATATATAATACGCATGCGTATTATATATATATATATATATATATAATACGCATGTGCGTAAGCATCATATTTACAGAATGCAACATGTCCAGAATGCACATATGCTACATTTTGATCTTGTATTTACTCTCCTCCAAATAGTAGCAGGACACGACATATGGATGCCAATATGCGTGGACCAAAGACAAAACTGCATAATCATCATGATAGCTGTTGATACGAATTAACTCTCCTTCTTTATTGCAATGTGGGAAGCGCTTTTGCAGTGTTGGAATATTGTGACCAAGCATACCTCATGACTTAATTGTAAAACTGCCCAAAAGCAGAAGAACGTAAAGATAAGACAAGATACTGCACTCTAAAACTAGATTGAAATTCCAGTTGCAACAATTTGATTAGATGCAGAGGGGGGCAGATTCTAGGATCAGTTCCATGCGTAAATAACTATATCATATTTTACAGGCATTGTGCTAGTATGAAGATAAAATTAGCTTTACATTGTTTTTTCATTCAGCATTTGTATGTTAAACGGTGTTGGTATTGATTAGAGATTGTTCAGCAATGAAATAATGAAGATTCTGAACATACTGAGATTGTAAACTAGGGCAAAGTTTGGATTCATAACCCTGAAGAATTGGTTTGCTGAACCATGGTGTAACTGACAAATGAGAGGTCTATAGCTGGTTTATAATCATCTTGCATGATTTGAAAGAAAGGGATAAAGAAAGAACAAAAAGAAAAAGAAAAGTCAGAGCAAAGATAAGAGATTAAATAAGGCAAAAGAGCTCAATAGAATAGAATAAAATAGAATAGAAAGAAAGAAAGAAAGAAAGAAAGAAAGAAAGAAAGAAAGAAAGAAAGAAAATGAAGTGGAACGAACCCAAACGAAAGAGACAAGACCAATAACAAACAAAAGAGCAAACAATCAAATGTTTATTTGAATTTGAGGTTACAAAATAAAAATAAAAACCCAACATAACAAACAATAGAACATTAAGGAACAAATCAACGAAAGAAGAGAAAAAGTCCAAAAAAAAAAATAGCCATATTCATAAAAATTCAATTGTATACTAGATCAAAGAAGAGGATATAATAACTCCCCGCGAGTTTTATTTCCTCCTAGCAGCCGCACCAACATGTCTGCTTATGCTCCTGTGCACGCATGCGCGCTCACAGACACAAAGGCGGAAGTGTAGCCTCTCTAATAGTATAACCAACGGCAAAGGCCGGTGAGCATATAATCAAATCTCCCCTTTGCGCCTCGAAACACACACATCGCCCAAATGTCGATAAATTACACATTTGTTGCCTAAATTTTCTTTTCTTTTATTCTTAGGTTTCTGCAAGACCCCCTTACACAGACACCACCTCCTGTCTCCGCTGCATCTAACGTCACTCTCCCTGTGGCAACGGAAATAAGTTCATGAAGCTACGCTTGAATTCTGATTGCTATGTATGGAAAGATCTATCTCATAATACACGCATCGTCTGATCCCGTGAGATCTAATTTAGTGAGTACAAATAAAAGATTTTACATCCAAAATTTTTACCGTTAATCGGTTGTAAACATGGACGCTCTCTATACATGGTTATCATGGTTCTCAATCCACTTGCTGGCTTTAATAAAATTATTTAGCCCACTGACTTGAAAATTGTTGAAACACAGCGCAGACTGAATGTCTGTGGGTTACATGTTTGTTTCGTCGATGTTTTGTAAAAGGGCTGGGCCAGACTTTTACCCTCTTTTATTTTGATTGGGTAAATTCTACGAGAGTAATTCTTGACATCATTAACTAAATAGACAGTCGCACTCGGGAAAAGTATAGAATTGCATATTTACTTACTAGTCCGATCACTAGGAAGAAGAGAATTTTATGAAGATTTAAAGTTTTACTGCTGAAGAGACGTGAGAAGCTCATCGAAATGAAAGCAATGAACCTATGACCCATGAAATTTCTATACAATTACAACAACGGATTAAGAGCATAAAGCTAGTTTTTCTTTCATAGAGGCTAATAGCATTACGTTGAGTTAATGAAATAAATAGGTTTGCTCGTTCTGTTTTGGGTATTAGTTGAAAGAAAAATTTTATTCAAGTGGAGAACACTATTCTGTATTTATTCCGCGTAAAATATTCACCGCTGAAGATCACAAGTCCTTGAATTCTATGCTTTCTCTATAAATGAAATTCACTTACTACTGGCTTGAATTGCTAGCAAACTTTTATATGATTACTATTATATGAATTATGGAAAAATCAATTGTACTCTCTTATCTAAATTCGCATGCATTCCACATAAAAATGTGAATGTACATTATTAATATTGCATCTGGCATGTCTGCTTATATCCCTCTTAATTTTATAATATATTTCTTAAATGAAGCATTGTTAATTATTTCCAGTTTTGACAGGTATTATTTTATTTTAGTCCTTTTGCTTTTACACCTAGTAGCAATAAGCCTTGAACGTACGGATCGTGTAACAAATATTGTCAAGAAAAGTAGAATCGGTGAGTAGTATTCAAATTTCGGAGTAGTTTTTTGCATTTACTCTTGTACAAATACCAGTTTAAATGACTAAGCTCTCTCGCCTTAGATTACAACTAACCAAACAAAATAAAAACATTGAATTCTAAACCATAAAGAAGGCATCAGAAACCACTTTTATCCCAGAGCGCATGACCCCAGATAATATAAAAAAATTGTGAAGCGTTATTATCGTCTTCTACCTGAAAAGACATGATACTAAAAAGTAATTATCTTGAATTTTATCAATTTCTTATATTATTAATTAATGCCATTTTGTTAATAATACAATATAGAAAATACTAGCAAAATAACAACTCTCAGGCATTTATATGAGTAACGAATATGTCCCACCTCTGAAGTTATGAAATCCTGAATAAGTCTCATACAATGGAATGACATGTATTTATTTTAATTACCACTTGCTAAAATATGAGTTATTTAAACTGTTTTTATTTTATATCATTTTAATGAATAATCATTTTTTAAAATATTTTCAAACTAAAACATTGCATAAAAATAGGCTAAAGATATACGATAAATGCCCATTAATTCCTCAAATGAATACCGTTTCAAATTATTTACATCATCATTTCAATTAAGTAATTGACATATAACCAAATTTTAATTAAAAAATAAATTTAGACGTGCAAATTACTTAATTTTATTTACAATTAGTTAGGATTGTTTGATTTATTATTTCTAAAGATTTCTATAAGATGGATATCAAAAATTATTTAAATTGCACTTTTCCCTCACAGTGAAATTCCTCGTGTCCCAGGAGCCGTATATGTAAGCTAAATATTACTAATGAAAAAAAGACGGTCATTTCTGATATTAGTATTTTGTCCAGAAATAATCATCGTTTGTAATATAGGAGGAACAGATAAGTAAATACCCATTCAGTAATATGTGATTTAATCAAAATCATCAGTACCAACACACTTGACTGTATGCGCAATTTACAATAATCTTGTTAGTTTTTAATTAAAATATTTCAAGTATTGTTCAAAAATTGCTCAAATGTTAAAAATCATTCAATTTGAGGGATATGATTGGGGTGAAACCTCAATTATTGCTTTATTTTCTTCCTAATCAATAATTCTACGTATTACTCAAAAATCTATCTATATCTTTGAAAATAGGATAACCAGTTAGGGGAATACAATTAATGAAGTGAAAGCTTGATTCCAAGATTGATTCTTTTCTGTTTAATAAATGTTACATATTACTTAAAAACTAATCATATTTTTGAAAATATAATAAGTCAACATCAGCATCATTAGTCCAATGAATTCTTCATTTGTCACTAAGGACCTAAAGGTAGAAGGAACTTACAATCTTTTCCATGATGATGTGATGTTAGTGGATCTCTGGCATGTCCGTTCATTCTTTGATGTTATCCAACCAGCTCTTGCGTTGCCGTCTCCGCTGTAGTCCGCCTTAAACAATTATTTGCATGATAATCTTGCAGAGTCTATGCCGTGTGCCATTTCCCGATGCTTAATAGTGATGTGAAGAGATGCCTGTCGGTCTACGCGTCATTTAATCTTGCTCCGTACATAGATATTAGTTTTTTGCTCTTAGTGGGAGAAGTGGATGAGCTTTCTCAAGCATTTGTTCTTGAACGCCTGGATTCCTTTTCTTCGACTTTATCCAGTAGTGTCCAAACATCCATCGAAGAGGATCGATACGACCAGCAATTTGCAGAACTTTAATTTTTTTAATCTTGCTCTTCCATATCTTTTTCAGTCTGTTCATCGTTGCTATGGCTGTGGCAATCTGTGTGTGTGTGTGTGTGTGTGTGAGTGTTGCAGGCGCGATCTTTTAACAGGGTTACTCTAAAGCATTCGAAAAATGACATTTTCTCTAGTGGTTCACCGTCCATAGTGATGATGGCACTAGTGAAGCTTGTGCTATTCCCCATTACATTAGATTTTTCTTTGTTGAGTTCCTTTCCATATACGGCGATTCTTTCAATAAGTTTGTTGGTCAGATTTGTTACTACCCGCCATAGGGTTAATAGTGTATGCAAAACGCAGGTTGCAGACAGGCCTGTCACCGATGAATATAGACGTATTAGGATTGTGAAGCGCTTGGAGAGAGTAGCCGTCCCTGTCCCACGCCGATACTCGCCTGGAAGAAGCCACCCATTGGTTACACTAATGTCATGGTCATAGCTTGCTTGAATGACTGGTATGAGCTGTTGCTGGATCCTCTGAGGAAGTGCTACAGGCCATTATGCCATACCCGATTAAATGCTTCCTTGAAATCAATGAAACTGTGAAGCAGATCCCTTTGGTTTTAAAGATGTTTTTCGATAAAAACACTACAATTGCATTATATTGTGTATGCATAAGTTTATAATTAGATATTTCCAGTTACATATGTTATCTATTTAATATTATCATCGTTGTTTAATTACCGTATTTGTTGGCATGGAATGCATAAATGTAACTTAAATATTTATTTTTTATTTATTTATCAATTCCTTTTCTTATGAAATTTAAATACATTATATCAACCAAGCTTAGCTTAAATTTAACACGAGTGTGTGGCTAAACGGAAGAGGAAGCATTCCATTACAACCATAATAGTTGTGTACGTACCGACAATACAAAGTAAAGAATGAACTGAAAAGTTCTACTCTATACTAGACAATGTACATTCTCTTTGTAAATCGCAAGATATAATAATTGCCATGGGTGACTTGAATGCCAAAGTAGAAAACGAGAGGGAGGACAAATTCGAACGAGAAACTCGTAATGAACGTAGAAGATAATTGGTCTACTGGTGTACGGCGAATGACCAGGTAATAGGTAACATCTAGTTTAAAGGACACTCAAGACGAATATGGGCATGGAGAATCCCAGGATGAGAAAAAAACAAATTGATTACATAACTATCAACAAGAGATTCATGAATTCAGTTTTACACTGCAAGACATATCCAAGTAGCAACAAATCTTCCTGTAATATATAAACTTAGACTGGAAGTACGGAAACTTGAAATGACTAAGGCAGCATCCAAACTGCAATACGGTAGACTCTTAAACGACCCGGTTCTAAAGCAAAAATATGTAGACAGTGTAAAAACCAGATACGAAGAATAAAAAGGAAATGGAAACTAAAAGCTGGTCATTTTAAGAGAACCTTTAGTAACAGGGATGTGCGTTGTGGTACAGTGGATATCGGCTCGGAACGAGAAAGCGGGGAGCCGCGTTCGAATTCCAGCTGAATCCATTGTATTCACTTACGCGCAAATACTCTTGGGAAAGGTATTAATCCGTCTCTTCCTTCCAGTTATGGGTTAAATAGCAGGACAGATTGGGTTCTATAGCCTTGGTCGGCAACCAGTCTACCGCAGAAAGCAATGGCAACCTACTGCGGGATAATCTTCTGCCCAGTCAGTCATGTCTCTTTCGAGAATGATCGCCCAAGCGTGTATCACTCAACTTTTCTTTTTTTTTTTTAGTAACAGAGGCAATCGTATTTATTCCAAAGGAGTGTAAATGAAGAAAAGAAATAAATGTATGACAAACGAAATTATGAACTCGATTAAAAAGAAACAAAAACTATACACGGTACACTATATAGGACACGACACAAGGCAATAAAGAACAAATGCAGAAGAATGTATCAACGAAAAATGTGCAGAAATAGAAAGAATGGTTATCACAAATAAAGCAGACATGCACAGAAACAAGAGAACTAACAGGACAAAAGACATCCTCACCAACAGAATGCATAAAGTCTAAGGACATAACGCTGATATCAGAGAATTCAAAAGTACTTCAGAATTTGAGCGAGGATAGCGGAAAACACTTCCACAAAAAAAAATACAATCGGAAATACACAGAGAATATTAAAATCTGCAGTAAAATCTTTTCTTGCCAAATTGAACAGAAACAAAACGGCAGGGACAGACGGAATTGTAATAGAGACTCTAGAGGTCTTAGACAATTTCAGCATAGACGAGATCACAGATATAATAAATTAAATCTACAATAGTTGTAATATACAGCAAAACTTAAGTAGATCTATTTTGATAGCAATGCTTAAGAAGTTAAGTGCAAACGAATGAGAATTTCATTGAACAATGAGATGTATAATAAAACTTATCATCCGAATTCTGATGAATAGAGCGCACAGCAGAATAAGACAGGAAATGAAAGAGGAAAAGTCCGAGTTCGTCAAAGACACTGCGACATGGAACTAGAACGCGATATTTATGTTCATATGATTATCAGAAAATTCAATATAAATTCAGAAGGATGTGTTCCTGTGTTTTATAGATTACGCCACAAAGATCAGTTGAAACCTCTGAGCAACGTTAATATATTTGGGAAAGATATTCGAATAATAAAGAATATATACTGGTAGCAGATTACCTACATATGGATATATAATGAGTACAGTAGATATGCAAAAGTGGAAATAATGTATGACAAGGATGTGTATTCTCACCTGACTTATTCAACCTATATAAGGAGATGATTCTGAGAGAGCTAGAATTACTACCAGGATCCGTTACTGGCGGCCACAATTTTACCAACATAAGATAACAGATAAAGAATAAAATGTACAGAAATTGAAAATCAGAGGCACCAAAATAAAAATAAAAATTACAAGAATTTCAATATTTGGGAATTATCTTAATATAGGGCGAAAAAAACGACACTGAAATTCAAAGGTCTATTGGAAAGCCAAGAAAGCATCCCAATAGCTAATAGACAGTTGATGTTTATGGCCATATAATGAGGAAGTAGGGCTTGGAAAGTCTGATACCCACAAGACTGATTAACAACTAGGGGGTCAGAGAAACACAATGCATAATATACTTAATGGGCTTGAGTAAATGTGTAATATAACAATCTGGCCCCACCCGAGGAAGGCTGATGCAAGCGAGGGTGTTTCCGGTCGTTGAAAGGAACGGATGTCGTTTGACCTTATTTCCGGCAGCAGCGGAAATAACTACAGAGGCAAACAGAACAGGTGTCTCTGAGAATTACGTGGGCGTGCGTGGGCGAGGCAAAACCGGAAGAAAAAGTCCCGGTTCTGGAAGATTATAAAAAGACCTCGGCACACGGATTCGCCAGTAGAGGAGCAACAGAGATCGGCCGGTGAAGAGAGAGACACAACAGATAAGACTACACTCCCGTCAACCCATTAGAAGCGCGCTCTCTCAATTCTCTGTTCCCTATGCTACACGGTTAATTGTCATTAATAAAAATATAACCTTATATTTTTATGTATGCGTGTTTGTTGTTTGTCGATATATAACAAATGAATGGCAGAAGATAATATCCTCACTTTTCTAAAAGTGAAGATATTATGAATGTCACCCCATAGCACCTAACTTCTAACGTATATTTTCAAGTTTTAATATAACTGTTTTTTTTATTTTAGCTTGTCATTCAACTTTTTTATTAAACAATATCAACAACAACAATAATAACAAACGTGATTATTTTTTAATAGTTATTCAATTATTTTATTATATCACTTATTAGTAAACAGTTAGTTATTTATCTAGTTATTTTAGTTTTATGTCTAACCTTTTTATACATGCTAGTTACACGCGTCACATCCCAAGTAAGCGTTTTAGGAAGCAGACTAAAACAGTTGAGTGAGTAGTGTTTAAACTGTACTACAGGCCGAAAGAGCTGCAGAAGCGTCAATGGTGGATGGGATCTCCACATGGAATCAGCGGCCTAATGTACGGACTGAAAGCAATCCACACAATATTCCATGGTCTTTTATTGGCTGTCGTTCAAGAGCATTGAGAAGAGATGGACGCCGTTAAGCTATCTGAAAACCTAATAAAAATATTATTGCGATGAAGAAGTAAAGCAAACACCATAACTGATTTTTCAAGGCTCGGATCACCAACGACCGCGCGTCCCATGGACTCAGTCCAGGATAATTGGGAGAGTAGAGCGATAAACTCCATAAAGCTACCAACGCAGGATACAATCATTGGAACGCCTGCGACAGAATTCAAGACCTGACTCACGAACTGAAAAGCTATCGCTGGGACATCATTGGGTTGTCAGAAGACTGGCATCGGTGAAACGTCGAGGATGAACATAAGATATGTTTCTCTGAAGAGAAGAAGATACATCTTTATGGGGTGGCATTCAGTGTTAGGAAAGAGAAGTCTATTTCGTTGCCCTTCAGCAGAATCATCTTAATCCATGTATCAGCCAAACTACCTCCAAGTTTATACTTCAATTTCAGACTGCGTTGATGAATTCGAAACTTTTTATGTATTTATAGAATCCACCATAGTGGAAATCCACAAGAAAAGCATCATCATTGTACAGAGGGATTGGAATACCAAAATAAGCCCAGGTGAATACGAGAACTGTGAAGGAAGAGTCTGGATATATGGCATCAGTGATATTAACGTCATGGGCCTTAGACTAATTGAGTTTCCCAGAAACCACCGCATCAACTTGGCCAATATTCTGCATCACCATGTCTCGAACTACTAACTGGCATCCACCTAACGGGTAATTCCACTACTAGATTGACATTCTTGTTCCTCAACATTTCAAATCTAGCTTCAATAAGAAAACAAGGACTTTCTCTAGCACAAATATTAGCAGCGATCTTGACCTTGTGGTATCAACCCTTACTGAAGCTGAAAATAGCGCGTTGCCATAAAAGCCCCCACATCCGTTTACCTTTGACTTGCTGGAAGATCCTGAAGTCGCAGAAGTTTTTTGTGGGGGGTACAAATCAGTGGCAGGTTGTCAGTCTCAACCTTGCGTTTGACATCAAAGATACAAGAAAATTTAACCGTGGATAACGAAAGAAGTCCTGAATTTGTGCGAGAAGAGGTGAGAGCTGAGAGAAAAGAAGCACTCAGGTGATGAAGCTAGGAAGCAGTGTTCAAACATGTACAGACAGGCAAGCAAAAAGTTACGAGCAGACAAAGAGGAGCGGATAGAGGAACAGTGCAACGACGTTGAGTAGGATATAAATCAGGTGACAGCAAGAAGGTATGCTCAGAATAATTTACCTAGACCAACCAGCTAATAGCAGCTGCTATTGATGACAACGACGGCAATCTATTAAGAAAGTGGAAGTTCTAAATAGGTGGACCGAATACTACAACGATCTGTACAATTACGAGCTCCATCAAGATCCATCTTTACTGCAAACCGACCAGTACCTCAAAGAACACAAAGACAGTTCGCTTGTAGAAGCAACAGTAAGGAGTCTGAATATTTGGCAGCTCAACTGACATGAACTGGCGAAAAATGTAGATAAAGAAAATGTCAAGGATTTATAACAGACTTGGGAACAGATAAAGTTGACAAAACGCTGGGCCAAATCACTGATGTTACTCATACCAAAGTAGAATAATCTCAAGCAATGAAATATAGAACAAGAGGACTGGTCAGCCACCCCAACAAACCCATGTTCCGTATTATTCTCAACCGTCTGAAATCCAAGGTTGACAATTAGTCAGAAAAGCCGGCACGTGTTAGAGCCTTACAGAGCACAACGGAACAAATTAGAATGGGGAATACAGTTAATGAAGTAAAAGTTTGATTCTATCATCGCTTCCTTTCCATTCAATAAATTCTAGATATTACTCAGAAAATGTCGATGTCTTTCAAATATAAAAATTAATCACGGGAATACAATTAACGAAGTAAAAGTTTAATTCCAAGATCACTTCATTTCAATAAATTCTGCATATTAATCAAATACTGTCAATGTCTATGAAATATGATATTCAATTTGAGAAATACAATTACTGAAATGAATGCTTGATTCCAAGATCGTTTATTTTCTGTTCTGTAAGTTCCACATATTAATAAAAAAATATTCAATTCTTTACAATATTGGTGAACAGTGTGAAAAATACAATGAATGAGGTGGATCCATGAGTTCATATTATTTTCTTTCCTAATATATATTAGCTCATTAAATTACATATATTACTCATTCTTAATAGCTGTTTAAAAATATGTCTATACAATGAAATAAAAATGGAATTTATTAACCAAATATCCATCCATTCTGCTTGTTTGTATATATAACTGTTAGACTTTTCTATCTCGGATCAGTGTTGTATTCGCTCTACTTGAATTCTTCTTAGTTGGGATTTGATAGACTTTCAAGCTTATATATATATATATATATATATATATATATATATATATATATATATATATATATTGTGTGTATATATATTGTTTGTATGTGTGTATTTTGGCAGCATTTTTTCTTTATTACAGGTTTCGTTGAATAATATAAACAAGTTTTGTCTATTTATTTTGTGTAGGATCATTTCGTATAGTCTGATAAGCTTGATCGTGCTATCGTTAAAATATATATATATAAAGAGTGAAACAGGGAGATGAGGGAGAGATGAAGACGAAAGGAAAACTTAGAGAAACAGGTATTCTTGCTCAATATAAAGAAACAATGAATTAATGTAAAAATTTTGATGCGTTGAAATTCTCTAAGTAAAAAATAAAAGATGAGGTGGATGCAGTGGAAAATATATTTACATTCCTTATTTTCTCACATATGAATCTTATCCATCGTCGTATATGATTTAGATAAAATATGAATACGCTTAGAAGACACGAAGAAATAAAGAAGATAATGGAAAGATACAGACAAATGCTGAAAAAACCGAAACATAGGATAATAAATTATTTTAGTGGCAAACACTTACGGAATTTTCATGATCCAACTCGTAGCCATTATTATTAATTTATTAGTATTATTTCTTTCATCTTTATATTAAAACAACCGTCGTTACTCTAAGATCATTAAATAAGCAGTTTGGACCGGAAATAATTAAAAAATAAGCTTTTGGTGAAAGCTGTTAGCGTAAAATGGTGCATAAAAGTTCATATTCCTTTTAAAAGGATCTCACAGATAAATAATTTTTATATCTTCTATCACTGAAATGTGTTTTTGCGATGTAATATTATTCGCTGTTTAAATATTGCCATTTATTATGTTTTTAAGGAAATAAATAAAAGATTAGCTATATGTAGAAAATGATGCTTAAGCTATCATAGATTGTAATTTTAACCCTACGAGTGAAAAGAACACAGTAAATACAATAATCTTTATTACATGGGGTTCTTGATAACCATTCTGAGGCCTCAAATTCTAAAATATATCAGAGTTTCCATTTAAAAAGAATATAAGTAGATAATGATGTTGCAGGCATTTGATTAGATATGTCGTTTTATTTTAAGTACTATATTTGCCTAGGGCAAATTGCGTACAGACGTGGGTGCTCAGTTTTAAGTAGTTGTATTTATTTTCTCTGTAGAGATGTGGTTCTACAAAATTATACTGAGAATACAATGAACGTAGCATGGAAGCTACAAATAAGTTTTAAGGGAAATATATTGATTGATTTGTTTTTACTGCTTATTAATCTATCACGGATTACTTAAAACCAGAAAATATTTTTAGATTGTAGAATTTTTTGTAGATAATAACGATTTACTGGTACAAGCCCTACTAATTAACCAATAACTTGAGGGCGAAGAGGTAGATTTATAGCTTTCCCAAGGATATTTATTTGTAAGTGAATGTAACGAATCGATGGAAAATGGAACTCGTCTCTGATATCTAATTCCAACCCATTATTCCATTACACCAACCAAACATCCAAGTTGGTATTCCCAGTCACCCACATACGTACTGACCAAGCTCAACGTTGCTTAACTTTCAACATGATATAGCCGCAGAGGAAAATGTAAACAAAAAGGATACGTGTAGATAAAATCAGAAAGAGACGGTTAAAATTTTTGGGATACATAAGAAGAAAGTGGGCTGGGATACATTGACACTCACAGGACATACTGAAAACAAAATAAACAGAGGAAAGTGGCAAGTAACCTACCGATTAAGCAAATGGATGGTAGAGTTGTAGGAATAATAAAACGACAAACATTGCTAAAACCTACTAAGAATAGGAAGTTGTGGTGATCTATGATAGACCATGTTCTAAAGGTATACGACGTCTTGAAGAACTAGGTCGCATCTAACCCACTAGTTCAATATTTCTTTAAATATTCCCTGCTCGCCACTATCACATCAATTCAGGCTATCAATCCGTTGTCTTCATCA
Organism: Ascarosepion bandense; assembly: GCA_037127315.1. Taxonomy (NCBI): domain Eukaryota; kingdom Metazoa; phylum Mollusca; class Cephalopoda; order Sepiida; family Sepiidae; genus Ascarosepion; species Ascarosepion bandense. The sequence continues at coordinate 671,116 of JBBBDQ010000809.1, read as the reverse complement.
TAAAGCGAAGATCGGAAGGTGCTCTGGTCTAGAAGTCTTTGGTTGTATATTTTCATATTCGTTTCGTGTCATTTAATCAAATTAAAATATAAAAACTGATTAGAACTGTAACCTATATTTAATTAATTTCCCTATAATTCCAACGTTGTATGTTGTGGTGCGGTGAATATCGGTTCGGAATGAAAATCGGCGATCCGAATTTGTTGCATTCACTTACGCGCAAATACCCTTGGTAAAGGTACTAATCCATCTCTTCACTCTCCAACTACAGATTGGGGTCTATATCCTTGTTAATAACCAGTCTATTGCAGAAATAAAGGGCAACACACTGCGGGAAAATTTTCTGCCTAGTTAGTCATCGATCGAAAGAGTGATGATCGCCCAAGCGTGTATCACGTATGGCACTTAACTGACTGACTGATTATCCCATCATTTTTTAATTCTATAAATAACTATAATTCTTCAAAAAACACTCCAAAAATTATATTCTGCTAGACACATTCCTACATAAAAATACAAATATACTTAAGCACATCCTATAGATATACAAACAATCTAAGATTCACACAGTGATTCTCTTAACGCACCACTACAAAGACACAATCCTAAAACAGCCACCAAATTATATACACACTATCCTCTGTGTAAGAATACACCCTCCATCTAATCAGACAACACGAAACTTACATATAACATGGAAATATACCTCCCTACTTATAAATACAATAAACTACAAAATACACAGAAATACCTATACCACTTCAGTTGTTACCCGACTCCTCATGTTACCAATTATCTTTATAAGAAAATGGAGTACTGTTGTCATATTTGGTCACTCTTCATTTTATAATTTTGACAGAGCTCAAAAGCATCTCTGAATCCTTGATGGGAAATAATTATTTGCCACCCTCTAACCTCTCTCCTGTAATCGGGATGTAGCAAACTACTCAAAGCTCTATCACTACTTCCATAGAAAGTTCTTACTTCCGCCAACTTCTAACTTTCACGGCTAGAACCTGCCATGCCAATCGCATTGCAGCAAACCACCCACATTTCCTCTGTATTCCGTCGACCACACGATTAGCTTCTTCTGCTCTGTGGAACATAGAGAATGTTTCCGCGATCACTACAATCTTAACTTGTATAACTGTAGAGTTAACCGTTATCTATTTACCCCCTTATACATATAAACTACCCCTTAATGTAACCCTCTACCTCGAGTGCTCCCCGTTCTTTATACAGGGTGAAACATTCTGTAAAAACAAACAAAAAACAAGGTCATCTTTGAAAATATGCACTCACATAAGACAAGGTAGCAAAGGAAGCGACAGTAACTAATAAGTAACTTTAAGAAAATATAGTCATCTGCTAGGTAGACAATCAAAGTTATGAACTTCAAATTAGAAATAGAGTGAAGCAGGTAAAAACTATTATTATTATTATTATTATTATTATTATTTTGTCATTTTTCATCATATTTCGATTTCTGCTATGGTCGCACTACCTACCAAGTCTGCGGGAAGACCTAAGGCGGGTCGTGGTGTGTCGTTATGGCTCCATTTAATGTTTTTTCTATCTCCCCTATCGTACCTAGCATTACATAGACAGAGTTCTCCTTAGTGTGTGGGCTGTACTTAACAAGACAATTTTTTGTATATCTCTTAAGCTGGGGTTTTCAGGGATTCTTTCAATGTGTTGTTTTGCTCCATTTTTTATCATTCCAAGTGCACCTACTATCACTGGCACAACTCTTGTTTTCAATTTCCACATTTTTTCTATTTCAATTTCCAGGTCTTTATATATTGACAGTTTTTCAAACTTCTTGGTTGCTATGTCACAACCCGCTGGACAAGCCATATCAATTAATGGACAAGTTTTTTCTTTCTGGTTTTTAACAATAATGTCTGGCCTATTTGCTTCAGTTTTTCTGTCTGTGTAAATGGTGTAATCCCATAGAATGACATATTCTATTTTTGTAACTGGTACTGGGTGATGTTCATACCAGTATTTGTTTACATATTTTCCATAGTGTTTGCACATTATCCAATGTAAATATTGCCCCACTCTATCGTGGCGATTTTTATATTCATTTGGGGCAAGTACAGTACAGCAAGAGATTAGATGGTCTATTGTTTCTTGGTGTTTATCACAAAACGTGCATTTTGCATCCACATTATTATGTATAATATTTGCCTGAAAATTTATAGTGAAAAGACTTTGGTCTTGCGCTGCAAGAATAAAGCCTTCAGTCTCAGACTTTAATCCAGATGCACGTAACCATCGATGAGTATTAACTTTATCAACATTGGATTTATTGGCACTTTCTGGATATTGGCCATGCAGATGTTTGTCTTTCCAGCGTTGTTTCATCTGTTCAAGAGCTTTATCTTTGGCTTTCATTTTCATATTTTTTGCCGCAATAGTTGGTTCTTGGCTTCTGTTTTGCTTTTCTACAGAATCTACTAAATGTAAATCTTGTTTGTATTTACTGCCTTATTATTATTTCCATGGATTTCTTTTGTAAACACATTTTTTTTATTTTGGTCTCCACCTAGTTGCCTCTGGTCATAAATGGCTTCATGACATTCTCCAAAAGAACAAATAATAAAAAACAACCTGAGATCACACACATTTATTTTACACAAATAAAAGCTCTTCGTAAATTGTGAGCTGTACATTATGAGTAAAGTTGTTTGTGTTTCTTTAAGAACTGTGTTATGAGAAATACATTCAAGAAGTCTCTCTGAACTTTTTCCAATCAATCCGAGGGCTCCCACTAAAACTGGAACTATTGATGTCCTCATGTTCTATATATTTAAGACCCTTATCTTGCCCTCTACATTTGCCATATCGTATTTACTTTTATTTTCTTTTTTAAGCTCTTTGCTGCTACGGCAGGTATATTATGACTTATTTGCAATTCTCCATCAACTTGAATTTTTTTAATTATTTCTTAATTTTTTTCATGTTATCATTATTATTATTATTGTTATTATTATTATTATTATTATTATTATTATTATTATTATTATTATTATTATTATCGCCGTTGTTGTCGTAGGCGTTATTATTATCATCATCAATGTCATCATCATCATTATCATCATCATTATCATTATTATTATTATTATTATCATCATCATTATCATTATTATTATAAAAAGTGAGAAAACAACACAGTGATGCTGGTGTATAAATATACGAGGCATAACATACCTATTATTGAGTAACAAATATCCTCAAATTTTTTCACCGTCGCTAGCAATTAAATGGTCTACTGATTGAAATCTATTGCCGATTTCTAATTCGTCTAATCTCGATCCCAATGTTTTTCGCACGATTTCATCAGCACCTACAATTATTGACACGTTTCCAACATTCATATTCCATATCTTTCTCACCTTCGGATTATGATTCTTATTTTTCAATTTTTTTTTTTTTTTTTTTTCATAATCTGATTTTTTTCATAATCTGATTTTAGTAATGTTATCAACCAGCTGATGCTAATTCTTCATCACAATTCCAATTAGTTTAATTTCTCACGTAATATTTAAATATTTTTACAGTTTTTCAGTCTTTTCTAGATATACCGACTGCTTTTGGGCTGTTCCTCTTAAAACTATGAGGGAAAAATGTTCCCGAGGATTCAACCCTGCAGCATCACTCCCTCACTGCATTAAAAATACAAGATCAGTGGACGCCACGTAAGAGTGGTCATGGGGAATTGCTTATGGATAAGTTGAATAAAGTTTTGTTCTTGGCCTGTTTACGTATAGGCAAGGTATGTTAAACAGCCCATATGATGTAATACATGGTCCGTTTTGCGTAGGAACATGGGTAAATATGGACCCGCCATTAATAAGGATTCAGTTCTCCTTTTCATTAATAAGTATTTACTTGTTGTAAGTACTATGAATAGTAACAGTGATATTTTACATTTACATGTTTACACTAGATGTTTATAAAGGTTTTCATTATGAATAGAATGAAAAGATTTCTCAAATCTCTAATACTTTTTACGATAATTTTGATGATTCTAGTATTTCTGTCTTCTTTGAAAAGCATCAAACCGTTATCAAATGTTCATTTTATCCACTCACAGATCTTTGGGGTAATTTCTGGTACAGAAATATAGACAATCATCAACCACCATGTTTTAGAGCTTTTCAATACACGGTCGAGATTTTGATATCTTTCACATTTTTAAATATCTTTTTAGAAGACTCTACAATAAAATCATACTCTTAATAAATTCGCTATTAATTTCATGAATTAATAATACTATGTTTCTATTTAAATAATTTTAATTAATTTACAATCGAATTCCAAAAGATTTTATGATCTCTCATATTTAATTTAGAAATAAACCCTCAATGATTTTGTAAACCAATTTTATTTTTCTATATTTTATAAAGCATTTATTTATACATATTGCATCGTATTTTTATAGAATATTATTTCCAGTTCATTGCTGTTATCAAATGTTTGTAAAGAATTCTAACATAAATATTTTTTATGCAATTCTAGTGCATAAACTTTTGTTATATATTTTTTAATATAATTTGACGGTTTCTATTATAAATCGTTTCAGCATTTCATGTAGTAATAATTTTGTTCATTTTTTTATAGGATATACTTTTGCAAGAAACGTTTACAATAAATTATTTTGAAATTCATTTCTAATGTAAATCATTTTCGTTCGGACATACCTGCGTCTCACTCGTATTTTTGTACGATCCTAAAATTGGGTTATATTCATGATACCACTAAAATATATTAGAATACTAACATATATTATATTATATTATATTATATTATATTATATAAACCTATAATCCAGATTTTTAAAAATTATGGTAGATATCAAACAATCTACAGGATGTCTAGATTTCAATAATATACAGATACTAAGTATCTTTCTTAGTGTTTATTACGGTGTTTAGAATTATATCTGGCCACGGATCATTCTCTTCATTGAAAAAATTCGCTGTTTTTCTTGCTCTTGGCTATACTTTCTTGTTTAAGACACTTCTTTTTCTTTGTTCTGTTATCACTTTGTTCAAACTCCTCATCTATGTTACTCACTGCTGTTTTTTAATTCTTTCAGTCAGTCAGTCAGTTAAATGCCATACTTGATACATGCTTGGGCGATCATGTCTTGAAAGAGACATGACTGACTGGGCAGAAGATTATTCCGCAGTAGGTTGCCATTGCTTTCTTCGGTAGACTGGTTGCCGACCAAGGCTATAGAACCCAATCTGTCCTGTTATTTAACCCATAACTGGAAGGAAGATACGGATAAATACCTTTCCCAAGGGTATTTGCGCGTAAGTAGATACAATGGATTCAACTGGAATTCGAACTCAGCTCCCCGGTCTCTCGTTCCGAGCCGATATCCACTGTACCACAACGCACACCCTCTTAACCCACATTAATTCTTTCGTCTTAGTCATATTCTATGTATTCAACTCTCCAATCTTTCTTTTTTCATTATCTGCCAAAAAACTTTCAGTTCTCTCTTCATTGTTTGCAACAGTTTCTTTATAATTTATCTTCTTAAAATGTCTCCCTCACTATTTTTCTCCCTTCCTCTGTCCCTCTCCCTATGTCTTTGTCTCTCTCTATCTATCTATCTTTCTATACATACACAGATATCGTGGTAGAATGACACCTCTGTCACTCCAAGCCTTGCCTATTTGTAATGACGTTGTCTAACATTCACTGCCATAAAGGAAAATTAAATTACATAGCTACTGGCCACTTTTCTTTGTTTCTAATGTATTTTTCGTTATCTTGATCAATTTCTGAAAATTATTTGTTGCTATTATGAATCGTTTTCCGATTTATATATCAGACTTCCCGTTATATATTAAATGCTATTATTAGAAATTTACCTAAGAGACATATTTATAAAAACACATAAATATCGTTTTATAAGTTTATGAATACGCTTAATTAGTTATTCATTACTGATTCTGCTACCGTGAGCTAACGGATTAAACGTAATAATCGGTAATTCTAGTTTCTTTGTGAGACATTTAAGCATCAAAAAACTAATATCTTATTGATATTTCAATTATTTTAGCAAATCTATTATCTATTTATTTTTCATTTTTTATATTGGTTTTATTTTTAACATTATTGTTATTTCCTTTTTGGGCTTATTTCCCTTCTATCAAAACAGATGGAGGAAAGGATTTTTGTATCCAATAACAATATGCAAAATGTTAACCTTCCTCGGGCTTAAAGAGTTAATCCTAATCTTCAGATTATTAACCCTTCCACACGCATGCATATGTCCATTTTCACAAATACCTACAAATATATACGCAGAAACACGCATACATACACACACATGCTTATGAACAGAAGTAGAAAAGACGCATATTTACAAATTCATGCAAACACATATACTTGAGTGGACATATGAACAGAAAGAAACAAACATAGATAGATATTTGATTTTGTAAGCATCGCTTAGAGGTGGCACAAGGAAGTATGGGGTACCCACTGAGGATCGAACTTATTACTTAGTTGTAATAGGTTCTAGCAAGACAAGCTTGCTAACCATTGCACCACACTGACGTACCCAGATAGATAGATAGATAGATAGATAGATAGATAGATAGATAGATAGATAGATAGATAGATAGATAGATATTACTTATACTGTATATATAAATGTTCCCGATTTAACCTATCTTACTTGATACACTCTGAACAATATAACAACATTTTAAGAATTATTTCCATCGCAACAAATCACGAAATCTTGCAATCTTTGTACCAAACTAGTCAGCCAGTCAGTTAAGTGTCATACCTGATACACGCTTTAGGCGATCATGTCTCGCAAGAGACATGATTTACTGGGCAGAAGATTATTCCGCAGTAAGTTACCATTGCTTTCTTCGGTAGACTGGTTGTCAGCCAAGGCTATGGAACCCAATCCTTCTTATTATTTTACCCATAACTGGAGGGAAGAGACGGATTAATACCTTTCCCAAGGGTGTTTATGCGTAAATGAATGCAAGGAATTCAACTGCAGTTCGAACACGGCTTCTCGATTTGTCGTTCCGAGTCGATATCCACTGCACCACAGCGCACATCCTGTGGTTATATGTAGTGAGCAACATTTAGAGTTCCTCATTGTGGTTTAGATCATTAGTTGTGGATTCACTCCTCACTGGATGCTCCAAATTATGACATTTTGCCAAACTATGCTAATCTTAGTAAAATAATACTGCTGAATTCTTGCAAATGTGCGATCAAATATAGATATCATTACAATATATAAAATGGAGTGTCAAAAATTCCCAGCTGTTCCATTTTGTCCATTTCCCCTCCGGCAAAGGACATGTATTGCCCGGGGCTTTAATTTATTTCAACCCTGATCAAATTGATTGTGAAAAGTCCCCCTAACATCGTTAGAATTTTCTATCCTTTTGAGATAGCTGCGAGATTGGTTTACCAACGGGGCTAACCGTTAATTGATGAAGCCCGCAGGGCATGGATTTGATCTCCTGAATTCTTTGTTGAAAGAATTAGCTTCCCTAATTGATAACTGCGTTGCTTTTTTTTCTCTCTTCTTCATTCTCTGCTCGTTCATCTTTACATAAAAAAATGCAATAAAGAAGATCGAAATAACATTAAGAAGCTTTTGTTAGCGATAAAGATGAATTTATTTTTATTTACTTATTTTTTAAATAATCCTTTAAGTCGTAGAATATTACTCTTAATTTGTTCAATACCTGCTTCAATCGGTTTAGCCAATACCTTTTTTCTTCTGTATTAAAATTAATGATTACATGAAAAATAATATAATGTTTTGTGAGCTTGCGTGCATTCATAAGTGTGTGTAAGTGCGTAGTGAGTGCTAATGTTTCTTAAATGGATGAGTATGTGTTTGCGCCTTTAAATTTTTATATGTAAAGTTCTACAGTAGTCACTTCAGTACATAAGATTTTCAGCTACTTTATGCATTCAACTTTAATACAACATCTAATTTCCAAGATCCCCGATGAGAATTGAGTATCTTTTAATGTCTTACTCAATTTAATCTCGCTTCATACAACACTAGACAAAACAGATGATGATAAGAATACAAACTTTGTTGCACACATCCTCCAAATCAGGGTAGTCTGCCTACCTAGCTAGATAAGCAATCAAATCATTGGCTCTGAAGTTTGAATTCGTTTCTTCTCACACCTATGGGTTAAATAAGATATTATACTAGGTTCTCTAGCCTTAAATTGTGACCAATATAGGAAACGGAAAACTGAATTCAAAAACATTCTGAAGATGGATGTGCTCCGTCAGGTTAAACCACTGCTACTACGGTTTCGGTGAATGTAGTGCTCCATCGAGACTAACAAGACTCGTGCAAAAGCTTTTAACATAGAGCTCGGGATATTTTCAGACATCAACCTCATACTGGGGATTTTATTTTTCTGTTCTCTGTCAAGGTACTGATACTTATCTTTTTTGGTCAATTTCAATATAGTTTTTATTAAGTTTTACTGGTTTAATATTTAGGTCTGACATCAAATGACAGTATTTCTCCTCGTTTGATTAAAAAAAATCTTCATCTCGATATTTATTCTTCTTCAAATTTAAACTTCTTCCAACCTCGCTACAAAACCTTTAGTTTCTGTTACGAGTAAGCCAGTAATGATTCGTTCAACTAACACGTTTTTATTCCAGAATTTATTTTTATAGATGTGAATAAATGTAGGACATAAACAAAAAGCGATAGGTAATGGACAAAAATTACTTAAAGCAGCAAAAATAGAAGGTTGTGGAGAGCTATAATCACCAAAAAGAAGCAGCTACTAGATATTTGTCTATTTTCCTCGTTTTCTTTCAATTTCAGTCTACAGCCAGCTGGAACGAGGAAATCTACTATATAACAGATGTCCTTATCTTTGTTTACAAGGAGGTACTAAAAATCTATCGACACAACTAGCTTCCCAGGATCAGTATTTCAATGATTAACTATAATATATTTTATTTTTTATTTCGTTCGTTTATTTATTCAAACTTGAGGAATGATATATAAAGTGTTTTGAACAGCAAGTAAATACGTGGAATAGCATGAAAGTTTCCTGAGTCATTCTCTCGTATATCTCGAGCTGGTTTTGTATCTTGAATTGGGTGAGCCGTTTAAGTTAAAAGAAATTTAAACCATCTGTGTACGATTATGCCGTTAAGATCTTACTGCCATTTTAGCGAACTTACTTTACAAGACTATTAAAAGTTAAAAATGTCACCTTCATATTCACTTTATTTTTCAGTTCTCTCACAAAGTCTATATATTTCCTCAGTTTTTTCACAGTCTATTTGTAATAGTTACCTCCACGAAATCGCTAAAAAAAACAGCATAATATAAATAAAAGAAGGCCCCGAAACTTAATAAAAACGAACTTTTTCCGTCAAAATGTTTATATTATTATTAAGAAGAAAAAATCAAAGTGTTTTTGTTGTTATTTCTTAAATTTTTTAAATTCCTTCTAGCATGTTCGAAATTTTGGTAGAAAATCTGGTTTTAATTTGATTTAGCGAGTAACCAAAACGTTACGAGAGTTTTCAAAGGAAAACGTAATATTTTTCCGGTGACAAACACATTAATTTGGAAATTCTCGCAAAAATCAAATAATTGTCGAATATTAATGAAATTATCAGTACTCATTCACAAATAAATGAAATTATTATTGAAATTTTTATTTTTTAAAAATGTTGGTAAAATTTTATCTTTTGCATCAGTTAGCTTCCCTCCATGTAAATACATGAAATTTTAAATTTTACTTTGTTGCGGTAAATGGTTTTATTAGTCATTCGGGAATAGAAATCATATATTTTTGTTGTTAAATTTGTCCTCTGTATCCGAAAATCTACTCCAAATAGTAAAACAAAACATGCAATAAAACTGATATTATTTAATTTGATAAGCTTTTAATTGCTTAAATAAATAATAAAAATTAAAGAAGTTATAGTTTAGAAAAAAATTTCGATTACTAATGAAATTTTAAAAGAATCGTTGTCATTTTTTAAACTATAATAATTTATAAAGTTACAAAAATATTTTTAAAGCACTTCAAAGATTTGTTGCGGTGAAATTTTTAAGTTAATAATTGATGATTATATTGCCTATCAAAAATTGAAAAGTTTAATGCAAATCGTTTGGCCTTCATATTTTTAATAATTTAAATTTTTTGTGTATATTTGAAGTTTGTTTTTTGTTTTTTGTTTTTTTGTATGGTAATGTTTATGTGCATATTAAAAGGTCAAAGTTTCCTTCCCTTGCTCAAAAAAAAATTGTACAATTTTGTCAATTGTGGACGCCATACACTTATCTTATCGCTAACCAGCAACTTGTCAACACGTTTTGATATACGGTGGGCAGGTCAAGAAGTTCAACTATGTGATTAAGAAATAGTTTTATTCTAAATTGCACGCTATATATAACTAATACGTGTGTAAATCAGATTAATTTAACATAAATCTGCTAATTTTTCAAAAATAATGTGTCACAGATGTCTATTTTATTTTTGCAAGATTTTTAAAACCGAGAATTAACTTTTGATTAGAAATGTGTCGATCGCTCAAAAATGGTGGTAAAGTTAAAAAAATTTTAAAATCTCAGACTTTTATATTTCAATCAATATAATTTCTGTTCGAAATAAACCAGAGTACTTAGCTTACTGGAAATAATAAGTTTCATCATTTAGCTTTCAATTAAAACTAAAATAAAAGTTTCAAGAAAAATTTTCCTTTTTAAAACTTCAGTTTAAAAGTTACATATCAAAAATGACTGAAGGTACCTAATAATCTCACTTTATTGATACTCAGTAATTGACAAGTTTTCTTCTCTATGTCTATAGTGAATGAAATTGACTTCATGACCTGAACTGAGTGACCCGTTTGCTTTTCAAAATCGTACAGCATTTTTATTTGTATTTTTTCTCATTTGTGTAAAAACAGTGCATGTGCCAATATTTTGTGTTGCTAAACCCAACTTATTTACACAATTTTCAGTGTATATTACTACCCACAGACGTGTTTATTTTTACCTTCATTTTGAGGAAAATTAATAAATATTGTTATTATTACTGTTGTTATTGCTATTGTTGTCGTTGTTGTTGTTGTTGTTGTTGTTGTTGTTCTTCTTCTTCTTCTTCTTCTTCTTCTTCTTCTTCTTCTTCTTCTCTCTTTTGGTAATTTCCAAAGCAAATGCAATGGACACATATATTGCTTCTAAATTAATTCGAAACGATAACGACAGTTATCGTTGAAAAATATTTTAAACTAAATTACTCTTATTTTCTTTACATTAGATTAATGCAAATTTGTCTCACATTTATATACACTTTTTATTCACATTTATTCTTAGCTTCATTATTAAGTGATTAAATTATTTACCTGGCTTTTTATAATCTTACAGCAATTTTAAGGTAAACTTTCTATTCTACCATAAAATAATGATTCTGGTTGTGATTCAAGGAAGACTTCAAGAATATTTTGAAATTTTAGGGATCATTAGTTGGTCAAGAAATGTTGCATGAATCGAAAAAATGGATAATATGAAATTGAGAGTTGTGTAATGTATACCAAACAGGAAAAGAATTCATATCCCAATACTGTTGTCATTTGTTACATTATATTTATAACATGAACCCGAGTTTTATGCAGCAAAATTACCTATTGACTACTTTTGCAAAGAAAAAGCACTTTAAGTTAAAGTGTAGTATTTAGGTTAAGCAATTTTTAAATATCAATTGCAACAATTTGTTTTAAAATCTTTAAACATTCTCAAAAAAAAAACAAATGATTCGGTTTATACTGAAGTCGTAGTTCTAGCCACAACTTTCTTTATTTTGAATTCTTGTACATTTTTCATAACTATTGATCATTTTCTTTAAAAATGATATTTTCTCTGTTAAGCAAATATAATAAGAAATATTCATTTCCGTAACTTTATATGGAATCCAATTGCTAACTCCTGATTTTTTCTAAAGATTGTAAACAATGTACTATACTTGAATAATGAATACATCTGGAAGGTATCTATACGATTCTCATAGTATTTTACAAAAGATGGTGTTGGAAATAAGACTACGGAATTATTTCTGTAATACGTAGAGGAATACTTCATTAACAATATCAGCTGTAGAAGGCTGTAAAAACCATTATCTCAGAACTTCAAACATTAAATATTTTTAAATTTTATCAAGGTTGATCAAAGGAAACTTATGAAACACGCACTGATTAGATTAATATTCGTGCAATGATATGTAGGATAATACGTTAAAGTGTTATTTTTTGAAAATCACTCTCTTATTTATTTATTTCTATTTGAGAGAGCTTGAGCTCAAAACTCATATCGTGTATAGAACTTAACAGTAATCATATTTGCCATACATGAAACATCTCTTGTAGTGTACTCGTTAGTCAGTTACGAATCCCAGCCATAGTTGGTGTCCATAATGATGGAACTCAATAACTGGCCTATATAAGAGAAGGAACATTCTGATTTCAAACCTCAGTTTTCTTGCGGTCAATCCCATTTATGCAAAAGGCTTTGGAAAAAAATTTTTTTTTTTATCATATCACCCCGGGCAAGGCGGTAAGGCCACTGGTGTGCAGGGGGCTACGTAAGAGTGAAAAGTTTGGAAAAGAGAAAAGAGAAAGCCGGAAACCACATCCTAAACAGGGAACAAGGGATGAGCCTCTACACCTGTTCAATAGATGTGGGATAAATTACATGGCTTGAGTTTCTTTGATATTGAATCCAGATAGGTTCGCCTATCTCCCAGTTCACACTCATTTTCCGTCGAATAAACGAATAGAGGTTTATTCCTTGTTTCATGTTTAGGATTGTGTTTCCGGTTCCTTCTAACTTCTTCACAATTCCTTACACTCCCTGTAATCCCTTACATCTTAGTTGCATTATTGCCTTGCTTGATTAAAAAATCGTCGTTCTGGCAACTGCTGCTACGATACCGTAGGTGTGCTGTATGGGTAACTGTCTATCTTCCAATTAAATAAATCTTGTCCTAACCTGCACCCGAAGAACGGATATTTGTTTAATAAAATAAAAGCTACGCCACCTGCAGCATCTAAATTTAAGAAATACTGAAGCTTATATCTATGGTCTCTCAAGGTCAGTGGATGTTGCACACACCGTAAAGATATAGTCAATTGGTTGCTTGTGAAATCAATCTAGAATATGTGCGACACTTTTATGGCCTAGAGATAAATAAATTTAATATATATCTAATATTACTAACATACCTGTTAGATGAGATAGCTACGTATTTCTCATGAATCTATGTTCAAAATCAGATAAATACTAGAAATTGATTTGCAAGTCCGAAGGATAGACAAAATCCCGCTATAGAAGAACAGAATAACAATTTTCCGACCTCACTTGCATGCGATGCGAATCAGTGCTTCGTTAAAATAATTCTTTATCAAGACACTTAATATTGCGCAATATCAAGATTTTGAGAAAATGTAAGATTTTTGCTATTTACATTACGACTAATATCCTCATCTTTGCTTTTATTTTCATAACGTTTTTATCACTGTACACTTTGGTGATCACCAGTTATTGTTTGTCCCATTTCCACTGAGCTTTTCTACCCGGATTAGGGATTTAGGACACCGAATTCAGAAACCAAAGCTTTAATATTAGGAAAGTGTAATAAACGAGCAATACTAAAAAGAACACCATTATATATATTTTAGACATGGACTGCGGAACAAAAATAATCACAGATTAATTTGGAAATGCTCAGGTTACCCACACCTTAAGAAAACCGGAGAGCATAGCGTCCGAAATCTCGCAATAAAAACAACAAAGATAAAGAATTTAGTTCAAATATAAATAATGATAACTCTCTACCTAGCAATTTAAACTGAAACGAGATATTTTATCGTTACATTATTTATAGCAATTGTTTATTGTGACAGGAATTGCTTATAGCACTTTGTATATCTAAAGACGTTACTCTTCCCCCTGTCCCAAATTCACTGTAAATATTAGTGAAATTTTTCATCTAAGTGTGCGTGTCAGAATATATGTCCATTTTTTATCAGAAATAAAGAACCTTAGATGTAAGAGTCAAAAAAATTCGGATTGATGAGACAGACAAATAACATTAGGCTCAAGTCTCAAAGTTTCTGTCATTGTAATATTCTACAGGGATTATTGGATTAAAAAATGGCTACTCGGATCTAGTTACCTGGTGGTGTTGAATCCTTTTATGAAATAGAGCAAAAAAGACATTATCTGTCTCAGCGTAAGAGACATTGACATTAAAATCATGAATTAACGAGGAAGAATGAAATTAACATTTCCTTAACCACTGGCAGCAGAATTAGAACAATCTACCTCTATCCATTAAATACAGAGATTAGTTCAGCGTCCCTGAAAGGTTACCAGCTATTACAGATACCTGAAGAAGACGAAAAAATACACCGACAGAAACTTTGTAATGATAACTACCGTGTAAATCAGTATAATAATTATTCATTGTAGCGCTTTTGTACCTGATACGGCTTTCCCATCCCAGTTACATAATACGTTAGCTTCTTGATGAAATTCTAACTTATCAGCAAATAAACAAAAAAGAAAGCATAGGTTTAAAGAAGAGCGCGTGAGAGAGAGTGAGAGAGAGAGAGAGACTGTGTATGTGTGTATGTGCGTGTGGGTGTAAAAAAAGTGAAAGAAGGAAAAAGAGAAAATATTAAAAGCAAAATCTGTCCTAATGTCAAGATCAGCCCATTTTTCAAAATGGCTCCTAATTAAAGAGTCCGAATTCACAGTAATTATAGTCTTTTCTTTTCTTTTTTGGCTTTTGGCTTTTGGCTTTTGTTTGTTCTTCCGTCCAGATTCTACCCGGTTCTAGTCTGTGTGTTAAAGCATAATAATTTTGAGTAAGTGGATGGTCATAAAATGCCTGTGAATCAAATAGTCTGCCAACTCATTAGTAATCTAACCACTGATCCGCGTTTGCTGATTTCACCAATTACACACTCTCTACAATGGGTTTGTTCTTTATGGGATATCACTGCAGTACAAATTTAAAGGAAATTATGTTCAGTGGAAGCGACTTAGTTGGTTATTTCTTTGAAATAGAAAGATCAGAAAGAAAAGTAAAATAAAGCAATCAGAAATTAAAATGCCACGTTTCTGGTTTAGAGTTAAGGTAAATGATTTTTCTTTCTTTTTATTTTTATTTGTTATCTTTGGTGTGATGAAGCCAATTTACAATATAAAATGTAAAATAGTTAATACATAGAAAGTGATCGCAGTAAGAGTTTACTGCTGATTAAACTATTGCAGAGAATCATAAGTATCTTTAGTTTTTAATCTCTCGAGAGACTCCCCTTTTTGCTGTTTTAAGATATAATACTATAACTATGGTAAACTTGAATACTAATAACTCTTCAGAAACTATTCTTCTGCTGGTGATAGACTTTTTTTAATTTACATCAAATATATGATAATCATCGGGTGAGTTTCATTTCAACGGAAAACACCCTTTAAAAATGCTTAAACCAACTTTATGCACCATGCATAGATAAGTCTTTCATTACTTTTCGATTTCCGAATTCTACCAGTATCTTCAGTGACTTTCAGGATCAGTTTCAAATAATCCCTTAGAATCGCCAAAATGTCAGTAATTTTGTCATAACATCTGAATAAAAAGATGTATCAGAATAATAATAATAATAATAATAATAATAATAATAATAATAATAATAATAATAATTTATTGTTAAAAACCAGAAGGAGAAAACTTGTCTATTAATTGATATGGCTTGTCCAGCGGATTGTAACATAGCAATCAAGGAATTTGAAAAACTGTCAAAATATAAAGACCTGGAAATTGAAATAGAAAAAATGTGGAAATTGAAAACAAGAGTTGTGCCAGTGATAGTAGGTGCACTTGGAATGATAAAAATGTAACAAAACAACACATTGAAAGAATCCCTGGAAACCCCAGCTTAAGAGATATACAAAAAATTGTCTTATTAAGTACAGCCCACACACTAAGGAAAACTTTATCCATGTAATGCTGGAGATGATAGGGAAGATAGAAAAACATGAAATGGAGCAATAACAACATGCCACTACCTGCCTTAGGTCTCCCCGCAGACTTAGTTGGTAGTGAGACCAAAGCAGAAATCGAAATATGATGAAAAATGACATAATAATAATAATAGAAAAGCAAAACAGAAGCCAAGAACCAACTATTGCGGCAAAAAATATAAAAATGAAAGCCAAAGATAAAGCTCTTGAAAAGATGAAACAGCGCTGGCAAGATAAACCTCTGCATGGCCAATATCCAGTACGTGCTAATAAATCCAATGTTGACAAAGTTAATACTCATCGATGGTTACGTGCATCTGGATTAAAGTCTGAAACTGAAGGATTTATACTTGCAGCACAAGACCAAAGTCTTTTCACGAGAAACTTTCAGGCAAATATTATGCATAATAATATGGATCCAAAATGCAGGTTTTGTGATAAACACCAAGAAACAATAGACCACCTAATCTCAGGCTGTTCTGTGCTTGCCCCAAACGAATATAAAAATCGCCACGATAGAGTTGGGCAATATTTACATTGGACAATGTGCAAACATTATGGAAAAGCTGTAAACAAACACTGGTATGAACATCATCCAGCACCGGTTACAGAAATAGAAGATGTAACCATTCTATGGGATTACACCATCTACACAGACAGAAAAATTGAAGCAAACAGGCCAGACATTATTGTTAAAAACCAGAAAGAGAAAACTTGTCTATTAATTGATATGGCTTGTCCAGCGGGTTGTAACATAGCAATCAAGGAATTTGAAAAACTGTCAAAATATAAAGACCTGGAAATTGAAATAGAAAAAATGTGGAAATTGAAAACAAGAGTTGTGCCAGTGATAGTAGGTGCACTTGGAATGATAAAGAATGGAACAAAACAACACATTGAAAGAATCCTTGGAAACCCCAGCTTAAGAGATATACAAAAAATTTTCTTATTAAGTACAGCCCACACACTAAGGAGAACTTTATCTATGTAATGCTGGGGATGATAGGGAAGATAGAAAAACATGAAATGGAGCCATAACAACATGTCACTACCTGCCTTAGGTCTCCCCGCAGACTTGGTTGGTAGTGAGACCAGAGCAGAAATCGAAATATGATGAAAAATGACATAATAATAATAATAATAATAATAATAATAATAATAATAATAATAATAATAATAATAATAATTGCTAAAAACCAGAAAGAAAAAATTGATATGGCTTGGCCATCGGATTGTAACATAGCAACCAAGGAATTTGAAAAACTGTCAAAATATAAAGACCTGGAAATTGAAATAGAAAAAATGTGGAAATTGAAAGCAAGAATCGTGCCAGTGATAATAGGTGCACTTGGAATGATAAAAAATGGAACAAAACAACACAGTGAAAGAAGCCCTGGAAATCCTAGCTTAAGAGATATACAAAAAATTGTCTTGCTAAGTTCACTAAGGAGAACTTTGTCTATGTAACGCTAGGGATGCTAGGGAGGTAGGAATAAACATAAAATGAAGCCATAACGACACACCACGACCTACCTTAGGTCTTCCCGCAGACTTGGTAGGTAGCGCGACCATAGCAGAAAGCAAGATATGATGAAAAATAACGTAATAATAATAATAATAATAATAATAATAATATAATGACTGATATTAAAAACTGAATTGAATTCTCAGAACAGAATTATGGCCATTAATAGCCTTGAAATCCCAGTTGTCCAATATAGTTCCAACATCTTAAACTGGACTCTAACCGACATCAGGCGAATGGATTCTAAAACAAGAAAGCTTCTTTCTAGACAAAAGATGCATCATCCAAAGGCTGATGTAGACCGTCTATACATACCCCGTAAAGAAGGTGGAAGAGGTCTTATTCAGCTAGAATTGTCATACAAGACAACAACTATTGGCTTACTAACATCCATAGAAACAACAAAGGATTGGATGATACAATTAGTAAGGCAACATGAAGAAAGAAAGAAAAAAAATTCAATAATAAAAGAAGGCAGTTAATACAAACAAGATTTACATTTAGTAGATTCTGTAGAAAAGCAAAACAGAAGCCAAGAACCAACTATTGCGGCAAAAAATATAAAAATGAAATCCAAAGATAAAGCTCTTGAACAGATGAAACAACGCTGGAAAAACAAATCTCTGCATGGCCAATATTTAGAATGTGCCAATAAATTCAATGTTGATAAATTTAATACTCATTGTGAATCTGGATTAAAGTCTGAAACTGAAGGCTTTATTCTTGCAGCGCGAGACCAAAGTCTTTCCAATAGAAATTTTCAGGCAAATATTATACATAATAATATGGATCCAAAATGCAGATTTTGTGATAAACACCAAGAAACAATACACCATCTAATCTCAGGCTGTTCTGTACTTGCACCAAATGAATATAAAAATCGTCACGATAGAGTGGAGCAATATTTACATTGGACAATGTGCAAACACTATGGAAAATCTGTAAACAAACACTGGTATGAACATCACCCAGCATCGGTTACAGAAATAGAAGATGTAACCATTCTATGGGATTACACCATCTACACAGATAGAAAAATTGAAACAAATAGGCCAGACATTATTGTTTAAATCCAGAAAGAAAAAATTCGTCAATTAATTGATATGGCTTGTCCAGCGGATTGTAACATAGCAACCAAGGAATTTGAAAAACTGTCAAAATATAAAGACCTGGAAACTGAAATAGAAAAAATGTGGAAATTGAAAACAAGAGTTGTGCCAGTGATAGTAGATGCATTCGAAATGATAAAGAATGGAACAAAACAACACATTGAAAGAATCCCTGGAAACCCCATCTTAAGAGATATACAAAAATTGTCTTATTAAGTACAGCCCACACACTAAGGAGAACTTTGTCTATGTAACACTAGAGATGATGGGGAAGATAGAAAAAAACATGAAATGGAGCCATAGCAACACGCCACGACCTGCCTTAGGTCTTCCCGCAGACTTGGTAGGTAGTGCGACTATAGCTGAAATGTAAATATGATGAAAAGTGACATAATAATAAACTACCAAAAGGAATATAAATACGATTGATTAAGCAAGAAAAAAGAATGTAGCGTAAACCTGTGCAATAAAAGAGTTTAGCAAACTTTATAAATGCTAATATAGAACGCTAATGTAATTTCAGAACGGATCACTAGAGGTATTGTATATTTTCTATAAAAAATAGATGGAACAGATTATAACAACTATTATAGAATAATAACATGTCTGTACACCACATAAAAATTGATCATGTCTCTAAATATATTTGTTGATGAACTGTTCTTACTCTTTTTTTTCTCTGAAAACAATATTCTTCACCTGGAACAGAAGGTATGTCGAAGAGGTTCAAATTGTTGCAAATATCGGCTACTAATACATAAAATGTGATTAGATTTACAATGCACACAGACAGATCAATCGAAGCTAACATTGTGACCAAAACTAAGAAAACAAAATATTCCTTCTTTTTTATATAGCAGTCTCAGCAGATTTTAATGTATTTTTGAAGATCATCAAAAATTACCAAAATACAAGGAAATATAAAAAATGCGGCCCATGAGGACATCAGTAATTCCAGCTGTAGTTCAATCTTTCGGATTAGAAATGATTTCAATAGACTCATCGAAGGGCTTTTTTATAGCCCATGCCTTAAAGAAATGCAAAAAAATCTACTCCTTAGTACATTCACACATTACGGAGAGCTTTATCTATGTAAAATGTGTGTGATCTTCGAGATATATTTTTTATTTTTTTCACAAACATAATCTGTAGAAAATGTCAAGAAGCCATTTCTGACCTTAGGTTTGTTTGGACCGGAAGGAAATGTGTATAGAATAGAAATCCAGAGAAATAATAAAAGTAATAATAATAATAAGGTAGTCATAGATATTCTTTAAATGTGTTCATGAAATCATCTTAGGAGTAGGGTTACGGTTAGGGTAAGTATTCTACATTTACAGTCTTATACATCAAATCAGGTTTAGGGCTGAACAGCTGTCAAGAATAAGAATAATTTTACAATCTCCTGATAAGCCTAAAGATGTGCTGTGTGCTTGTTATGTTGTAGGTGCCAGACTATCAGTCTTCCAACTAGATTTCCAAAGATTCATAAAAATCAATATTCGAAATGCTAGCTTTTACCAGAGTTCAAATACCGACAACTGACACCAGTAGGAAATACGCAACGCTGTCAGTCATGTATCAGCCCCTTTAAGATTTTAGTTTAGTCTGGCACAAGATTATGAGTTGGAGCTACCCAATGAGAACCGAATTCTTTATACAAATGAACTGGTCTGTAAGATGAACTTGCTAATTATATCTATGCAAAAAATGCCTTGATAAAGTGATTAATTTATCTGTGGCTTCTCTCTATGTAAAATCAATTACTCGCAGTCAATACTTGATAAAAAAAAACAATTGTTAAGTTTTATTTAATAATAATTTCAAATTGCAAGATCAGTGCTACTGGCAATGTAAATATGACAAAAAGAATCTATAAAATGTTCTCTTTAAGTGAAAGCGCGAAACTTATTGACAATGAATATGACAACATCATTATATGATATTGTCAACATCTACAGTAAGAATGTTCCTTCTCACTGTTGTATAACTTTTATTCTAGTATATTGTTATAATATATCTTATTATTGGTAATTACTCTCTTTTTATGGTTTAATTTATAAATTAAAATTAATCATAAATAATATATGTATGTAGGAATGGATGAAAAAGGGACGGGTTGACGCATGATCAAGTGGTTAGGGTATTAAAATATTGATCTCACTAGTTTATGCATTCTCTCCCAGAAACTGTTACTAAGGTCTGGTCAGTGTAGTTGAGAACTAAACCACAGATTGTCTATGTGGTTTTTGAAGAAACAAAATATAGCTAAGTGAGCGTCTGAAACAGGAATCAGGTAGCCACACTCTCAAACAGATGTGCTCTTAAAAACTTGCCCAGTATTCTAGATAGGTAGGTAGATAGATAAGCAGACAGGTAGGTAGGTAGGTAGGTAGGTAGGTAGGTAGGTAGGTAGGTAGGTAGGTAGGTAGGTAGGTACAGGAAAAAATCTATATGCCATCTTAGACTTCACTCTGCAATGTAATGCTTTCACAATAAATTTATAATTAAGAACCAATGTTTCAACGCTTCTTCAAAATCTTCTATAGATCTTTTCTATTAGATTAATATCTGGAAAGGCTAGAGATTATTCGTTTAACTTGCTATCTTTGAAAACCTCTTTGGCAAGGTGGGCAATAATCAGAAATGGGTGGGACGATGGGTATGCTTTTTAACTTCTTGTTTGGGATCTGTACGACTCTTGTCCAACTTCTCTGTATTTATCGTGACGCCATCGTTGACTATACAGGGATCAAAATCTTACTGTTTACAAAACAAGATGCATTAATTCACCAATTCTATCAATGTCTTCAAATTAGTACTGACTGTTTTCAAGAAGTGTTCAACCTCTAGACAAGCCACATATTTCCCAAAATTATTATTAAGAAATCATATTTTCTGTACTTTTACATTTCTTTTAGTAACACTTACTAAAAGTTGGTAATTTGGTGGTGTTTCGTCGATGTTCTTAATATTCTACAAAGTTTCTTTCTGAATTCCAAAATAAAAATGCACTCAAGAAGATGCATGATTAAAAGTGGCCTAAACTTCAATGATTTTTTTTTTAACCAGTTAAAAGTTTATAGATGTGATTTATTTGATTTGGGGAATATTTGCTGTTTTGTAGCATTTTCGAAAATACTTTCTTACCAATCAGATATTGGTCATAATAAAAAAAAAGAAAATGAGCTGGCAAAAATCAGAAAATGATAATACAAATAAATTCAGCTATGGAAAAAGAAGAAAATTGCATATTACAGGTACAAAGCAATTTCACGTAGATGAACAAAGATTTTGATTAGCCTGGTATCATTTAACTGGAAATTGGAAATCTAAGAACAAGTTTATTATAAATTTGAGGGAAATCAGACTAAAATACTTACAATACAATTAATGAGAATAAAAATTTTGCTTAGCGTGTATGAACTTGTGAGTAGAAAAAAACAGGAATTGAATGTGAAAGATTAGTACCTACTTCAGAAAGGAGTAAACTCTTTCCACGAGTATATCACTTTACTAAACATTCTTATGCATAAAAAACACTAAGAGACATGTTGAAAATTAATATAAAAAAAATTGTTGTTATTTCATTTAAGTGGCCAGCGATTCAATCAACCCTCCTAAAAAACAATTGTTGATAAATATAAAACATTAATATATAAAACGAAGTTACCAATACAAATGTTGAATAAAAAATAATCGTCATTTCTAATCTCGTTATACAAGAAATGCAAGATGTACGAGAAAGTGAAATACTAGACTGACGTAATATTTGTTCAGAACTCATACATAGAAATGAATGAAAAGATCGCGTTTGAGTGGGTACAAATAGTTACAGATCTTGCAATTATGCAGAAGTTAACCAGAATACTAGTCGGGAGATTATCGTTTTCGGTTGGGTTGATGCGAGAGAAAATCTGATTTTAATGAAAGCCCAAAACTTTCCAGAATATCAACGTAGACATCATAGAGGAAGTATTCTGGTACATAAAAACGAACACAGTAGTTTAAATGAATACAAAAAGTATTTTGCTTACAGAAAAACGATTTTTGTCTAAAATCATTATACAGAAATACATCCGAATTTAACTTGAGTTTTATGCAACAAAATGGTACTTTTCCAGTTCGCATTAATAAGCATTTTTCCAAAACTAATGTTTCTTAATCACTGTGAATTTTCATGACTTCCTGAGAAAGACAGTAGAGTGGTTTCCTATTACTATCTCCATGGTTTTGAATTTGCAGTTACCTTTCGTATAGACAAGCAGCAACTCAAAGATCTGTTCTGCCATACTATTTAAATCTAACTAAAGCTTCATCAATGAAATATTGGGCTCTTTCAGGTCAGACAACAAATATCTCATTTGAAAATTTATTTTTTAATGGATTTTATTCATGGTATATACGAATAAAGTTAAATTTTACAAAGCCAAAATTCCATGATTACCGCAAATGTAATTTTAAATAAGGCATAATCCTAATCTATGAACGGTGAACATGTAATTTTATTTTTAATGTCTGCCAATTTCATTTTCGTTTCTTTCTTTCAAGAAATCAATTATTGCAATTAACCAATGAACTTTTTTTTGCAAAAGGATTGGTATATTAATTCTTTTCAGACAAATTATTTGCTTTGTTTCATTGTGTCCCTGTAAATGTACAATAAAACATTATGCATCAATCCGGTAATTTACATCAGTTTCAAACCACTTTTGAAATTTGATCAAGAAATTGCAAGGCAGTTTGGTATTTCTGTAAAATAATGATCGAAATGCTTACTCAGGCTTAACAGACGCACCACAGAATCCATAATCCTACTGAACTCCATCTCTCCCCCCCTCTCTCTCTCTCTTTCTCTCTCTCCCTCTCTCTCTCCTCTCTCTCTCTCTCTTTCTCTTTCTCTCTCTCATACTCATTGCAAACTACAGAAGAAAGAACAAACAAAAACTCGCTCTTTGTAGAATAAAGCTGACGTTTATTATCTGTCAAATTTATTTATTTTTTACATTTACAATTGGCTGTTGTTATAGTTTTTGTACAAGTTTCAGTGAATAGGGGGATAAAAAGGAAGCATTAAGGAAAGTTGTTTATTAAAACTGGTGCATTATCTACTTCTCTCTCTCTCTCTCTCTCTCTATCTATCTATCTATCTATCTATCTATCTATCGCAACTTGTTTGAAAGAGTCGGTATGGTTGAAACAAGTAGCCAATTTTTTAATTTTCAGTAAAGAAACGCTTAGCTCAAGAATATTCACAGCATAAATTAAGGAGCTTAAGAGAATTTCCTGAATATTTATTAAAAAACGTGTTTGGAATAAGAATTTCCCACATGGATTTTCTCCCCAAAGGAATAATCGTCCCGGCTCGTTTATTTTGAAACTCAGTAATATCTATCTATCTATCTATCTATCTATCTATCTATCTATCTATCTATCTATCTATCTATCTATCTGTCTGGCTGGCTGGCTGTCTGTCTGGCTGGCTGGCTGGCTTCACGTTTCCTTTTTCTTTCCTTTTAAATATCTGTTGTCTTTACCCCTTCTCTATTTGTTAGTGTTTACTATCTCACTTTCATTTCCATATAATGATTCATATTTAGTAGTCAACACTCTTCTCTTTTGTTTCTTTTGCAAACCATCCACTAATGTGAAATTCCGAACCTCATTTAAAAATAATTGCAAAAGTCTTATTCAAAGAACAAAGAGAAAGTCAAAATATATGAGATGAAATCTGATTTATACCAATCAAGAAATAAATATAAGTAAACAATGAATAAAATATATTGTATACATCATTTTTAATTTTCCTAATTTTTTAGAAAATTGTAAAAGGGATAACGCAAATGTTCGTTTTATTAATGTTCAAGATATATGTTTTTTATATATATATATAGTTGGTCGGAACAAAAGTTGGTAGCTTTTTAAAATAAATTTCAAAAAATCTAGATTTCGTATATAGAAATGTTTGTTTATGTATAGAATGTGCATTTGTGGTTCAGTGACTATGGGCATGGAATAAGAAATTAGAGAGCCGAATTCCAGTTGAATTCGTTGCATTCATTTACGTGAAAATACTGTCTCTTCTCCCTCCAGCGATGGGTTAAATAGCAAGATAGATTGCGTTCTATAGCCTTGGTTGGCAACCAGTCTATCGTGAAAAGTAATGGCAATTAACAACGAGAAAATATTCTGCCCAGTCAGTCATGTCTATTTCGAGACATGATCACCCGACCGTATGGCACTTAACTGATACAGATTTACTCAACTACATATATACCATTCTGTTCCACTACCTTCCCGTATGTTCCACGTAGCTTCATGATTCCTTGACCCAGAACATGGCACCTTACTCTGTGACGAATTGGTTTAGGTGAGTTTTACAGGCTTTTGAGAATTCAACTCAGTAGCAGAATTTTGTTAGAATCAAAATAAGTGTTGATCCGAAAGTGAAAGTTCAGATGAGTACAGCGAGCGTACTGGAAGATTCCAGCTAAGCCGTACCAATTTCTGTCGGGTCTGCAAAAAGACATGCGGTCTGGCCTTTTTCTGATGGACCAAATCCGAACATTTCATCAATTCTTACCTTTAATCAAACTAAGTGTTTGAATTCAACATCTACTTTTTGCGAAAGAAGCTCGAAAGAATGCCCTTCCAATATCACTAAACACAACTGAACTTTTTGGGGATTCATATTCTTCTGTCCCTGGACATTTTCACTTTATATTGTTTTAAGCAATCCATTTTTTATTTAATATAAGGGTTATACTCGGCGTCTTTGAGCAAAAAATCAGATTCAGTTTATTAAATATTTCCGTTAAATCGCGAGGAAAACAAACATCGTAATTCTCCTACTCAAGTGTTTTAGATGGAAATTTCAACGCTCATATGTTGGGTACCTATGGGATGGCTTGTGTCGTGTAACTTGAATTATTTTACTTTCCGAAATGTCCTCTATCTTCCATATCGAAAACTGGAAAAGTCCTCTATCTTCCAGATCAAAAATTGGAAAGGTCCTCTATCATCTAGGTCAAAAATGAAAAATGTCCTCTATCTTCCAGACCAAAAATTGGAAATGTCCTCTATCTTCCAGATCAAACATTAGAAACATTCTCTATCTTCCAGATCAAAAATTGAAAACGTCCTCTACCATCCAGATCAAAAATTACAAACGTCCTCTATCTTCCGGATCAAAAATTGGAAACGTCCTCTATCTCCCAGATCAAAAATTTAAAACGTCCTCTATCTTCCAGATCAAAAATTGGAAATGTCCTCTATCATCCAGATCAAAAATTGGAAATGTCCTCTATCATCCAGATCAAAAATTAAAATTGTCCTGTATCTTCCAGATCAAAAATTGAAAATATCCTCTATCATGTAGATCAAAAATTGGAAACCTCCTCTATCTTCCAGATCAAAAATTGGAAATGTCTTCTATCATGCAGATCAAAAATTGGAGACGTTCTCTATCTTCCAGATCAAAAATTGGAAACGTCCTTTGTCTTACAGATCAAAACTGGATATGATGAAATCACGTGTTCAGTTTATATATATATATATATATATGTGTGTGTGTGTGTGTGTGTGTGTGTGTGTGTGTGTGTGTGTGTCAGTTACGTATGAAACGAAATCCCCTGTCTAAAAGCCACCTGTTGTTCGATGTAACAATAATTTTATGAATTTTATAGAATTTTTCATATTTCACTTTATTAACCGGAATACTGAAACTCCAAGAAATATTATATTGTAATTAAACATAAAATTACAGAACATACGCAGTTTTCAAAGACAAATGTTCTGAACAAAATCTAAAATCTTGTTATTGTAATAAAAACAAAGTTATGAGAATGCTAATATGAAATGTAATCTTCATACTCTAAAACTATTTCTAAAAGTCGTTCATTCATTGATTTTATGACCTGTTGTATTTCTTTATAAGGAGCATACTTCTCAGAGTCTAGAATAGCATTCCAAAATTCATATTTTCTCATAAATTACTGTCGACCAATGTAACTTCTTTCTAGAATTCTCCAAAGGTTTTCAGTAAGATTATAGTTTTACAAATACACCAAATATCATCAGAAATCGAAATATTTCTGAATCACCATTTCTGTCGCCCTCTGGAATTCCTCAACGTACCATCATTGCCTACGTCCTGAAAGGATACGGTAAATAAAAGAAGAATACAAAACATTGCTGTTTATTTGAGGCCTTGAAATTCTGACTGTTTCATACAAGCTTTACAGATGCTTAAGACGAACCCTCTTTCATCCTATCTGGAAAGATAAAGTTTACTATCACTCAGTAAATAAACTGTTAGATTCCAGTAATTATTTATGGTATACATCGATAAAATTTAAAGTAACTAATAATGTGAGATATAGTAGTTTATAATAGTTATTATATAAATTCATCATGTAATATTAAACATATTACGTGAATAATGTAAATAGAATAAAATCAAATTAATGTTTTACAACTCATAAAAATCAGAGTAATATCTTTATATATTAGGAGGCTTACGGCCTATCACGTTGAATACACAGGTTCTCGCTCGATCACCGAAGTTAAACAACGTTGAGCCTGGTCAGTACTTAGATGGGTGACCGCTTGGGGATACTAGGTACTGTAAGCGTTTATGCGAGTGTGCCAAGCAGTACAGCATGCAGTTTCCAAATTTCTGGCAGAGTGAATTGAGTTATGGCGCTCTTTTTTTTTTCAAACAGTTCCCAGCTGACCGTACTATACTGTGCAGACGAAAAAAATTTCAAAAAACGCGCATGCGTAAATTAAAAATAGAAAATAGCTTCAATTTACCCATCGTGCCCTGTATAAATATTGATTTTTTACACTCCTCCCCGACCTTTTGAACAGGAGTAGGGGTTAATACCTTGTTTCCTGTTTAGAACTGAGCTTCCATTTCCTTCTAAAGTCTTATCATTTTTTATTGCCAGTAACATTTAGCGTCTTAGTGGCATTATCGCCTTGCGTGGAAAGAAACGATTAAAAGAAATCTATTTAGGTCAAGTGACAATGAGTAATTTGGTATTGCAGTAATACTACAGTTAGTCAAACTAGGATAAAATTAGAAAATGTCTGCACAACTACATACGAGGATAATCGAGAAAACTACGTTTGACCGTTTATATTACTAAAAATAAATTTAACCTGGTATCAATTTCAAATGTCCAAATACTTTTAAAAGATTAACAAACGAATGTTGCCCAATATCGTATTAACCCTCACACTTATAGTGATTTACACAAAATCTAAATGGATAGAGAATGGATTATTGATTATCATTTACTAAAAGGCGCCAAAAGACTGCGGTGCATAGACGAATGATATGTATAATATAAAACATGAATTCGTAATGTTTAGATATTTTTAATCACCACAGTACAAAAGGAAATGGTTACACTTTACTGTAAGTTTAAAAAGAGAAGATTTAATAGATCCTTGAAATGAAGGGGTGCATTTTACAAACCAGATGTCTGTGTAGTTTCAAAACTAAATATATTAAAGGTTTTATTTAGTAAATATATATTGCGTTAAGGATGTGTGCTACGGTGCAGTGGATATCATCTCGGAAAGAGATCGGAGAAAGAAATCGGAGAGCCTAGTTTAAATTCCAGTTGAATTCGAGCAAATACCCTTGGGAAAAGTATTAATCCGTCGTCTCTCCCTCCATCTATGCGTTAAATAGCAGAACAGATTGGGTTCTATAGACTTTGTTGGCAACCAGTCTACCGCAGAAAGTTTTTCAATCTACTGTGGGAAAATCTTCATCCCAGTCAATCATGTCTCTTTTTCTTTTTTCTTTTCCAATTGTGTATAACGTATGGCACATAACTGACTGATATGTTTGAAAATCTCTGTTATAGCTTCCCATGGTTACGTCAAATGGCTCCTCTGTTTGCTTCTGTGGCTATTCCGTTTTGTTGTCAAATAACAGTGATTTTTAGTAATATTTTATAATTTCCTCTTCTCTCGGTGGTGACAAAGGCTTATCTAATATATATTCAATGACCGATGAATAAGAATACTTAATGTCAGTTCGGGTGAATGCACAGTTATATATGTCTTTTATGTTACAGACATGGTCTATTAGTGATCTTAGATATTTCCATTAATTTCGACCTAAAGTTACTCTTACTTCAGAGTTAATTTCCTCTTGTATAATTTTAATTATTTTTCCAAGTTCGCTTTTTACTCGGTTGATTAACCTATATGTTAGGTTAGAACTGGAGTTTTCTTTGAAGTCTTTTAGTGCGATGAATGTTTCTGATCTTTCAATGCAGTTCATGAGATCATCTAGATTGATCTTTTTCGTGATTTTTGGCTTCTAAATTAATTTCGTATTCTGATGTTTTGGGGTCAGTTTCCTATATATTCTTAGTATGAATTCCTAAAGTTAACTACTCTACTCTTGATGTATTAGCATATATAATTTTGGTATTACCAAATATATATATATATATATATATATATATATATATATATATATATATATAAAGAAAAATGCGAGAAGCTGTGAACGTTTTGCTTAAAGAGTAATGCCTATCTAACAAAATGCAGATTATGACACGTTCATGTTGCAGGAAGACATATTTATAAAAACATACAAGCCTCCTCTCAACAAAACAACATGAAAAACCTAAGACACTCACACAAACAAACTAAATTCAAACGCAATCAAAAAAATTTTGCGAACCACTGCAAAAAATAGTATTCCAAAAGCAACAAAAAAGAACTAGATCACTCGTAGAGTAGAATTTAATCAAACTTGCCGAAAATAATTTTGAAGTATAAAGACGAAATCAAATTTAACAAGTCAGTGTTAACAAATTTTTTAGTCAACGAAAGGTGACGGAAGAAATTTAACGTGCGAGTGTGAAAAAAAAACACGCACGAATATGAACTTTCTGACCTGCTCACCACTTATATATACGATATTTTGGCCATCAGAAAATAAACGGATCTCGATATTTTAAGTCACAAGTTTATTCGCCTGAAGAGAGTCAACTTTAGATTCGAAACACGTATAGCGACACAAATACAATTATGGATACTTGCGGATGTGCGTTGTGGTACAGTAGATATCGGCTCGGAACGAGAAACCGGGGAGCCGAGTTCGAATTCCAGTTGAATCCACTGTATTCACTTACGCGCAAATACCCTTGGGAAAGGTATTAATCCGTCTCTTCCTTCCACTTATGGGTTAAATAGCAGAACAGATTGGATTCTATAGCCTTGGTCGGCAACCAGTCTACCACAGAAAGCAATGGCAACCTACTGCGGGATAATCTTCTGCCCAGTCATTCATGTCTCTTTCGAGACATGATCGCCCAAGCGTGTATCACGTATGGCACTTAACTGACTGAATATATCATACAAAAATCGAGTAATGTTATAACAATAACAACAATAAATCTACACTTTAAACAAAACGTTCACGGCCGGCTCTTCGCACCTTTTTCTTCTATACCAATTTCTCTTGTTAGAACAACCCCTATTTCTGTTTTTATATACATATGCACTATGTATACATATAGACCATATACTTGTATGTATGAATTTAAAACTTTACATATTTATGCGGGAGCATTTCTACGAATATATAGATTTGAACATTGAAAAGCTCATAAAATTAGTAAATGATATTTGAATTATCCCTCCGTCCCTCTCTCCTCTCTCTCCCCTCTGTGTGTGTGTCTGTGTGTGTGAGAGAGAGAGAGAGAGAGAGAGAAAGAGAGGGAGAGAGAGAGAAAGAGTTAAATAGGAGAGGTCTGCCGGTTATATTTTTAAAATGTTTTCACTAATTGACGGATTAATTTGCATATTTCATGACTTCAATTATAAATGAGCTATTCACAGGTGATTTAAATTCCCACATGAAATAGACAGTAGCAGAAGTCTTCTTGAAGACCACTTAAAGTTTATTATTTTTTTATATCATTTATAATTTTCTACTATATTTGTATAATATTGAGTTTTTCCAGCATTCTAAGATTTTTTGAGACTGCAAACGTATGACATTTCAGATATTTATTTTTAATCATATCACCCCGAGCAAGGCGGTAACGCCACTGATGTGCAAGGGGCTACGTAAGAGTGAAAAGATTGAAAATTATATATCTAAAAAAGAAAAAATACTTCAGAGATGAGATGAGTGTATTGGTGATCCCATCCACGACAAAAAAGATTAACCAACAGCACAAAAAATACCGATGGACCAGAAATATTAAAAGCCGAAGTGGAATCGGCATTAGCCAAATTAAACAGAAATAAAACAGCAGGTTTCGATGGGATTGTAATAGAGGTGTTGATGCCCGTAGAAGTCTTTGGCGTAGACAGGCTCACAGAAATAATAAACGAAATCTTCAACAGCGGCAATATACCAGAGGACCTAAGCAGATCAATTTTCATAACACTACCAAGGAAGCCAGGTACAAAGGAATGTGAACTCCACTAAACAATCATTTTAATGAGTCAAATAATAAAACCCATCATCCGGATTCTGATAAACAGAGCGCGTAAAGACAGGACAAAAACAGTGCGGCTTCGGTAAATATACCAGAACAAAGAACGCGATATTCATGCTCAGGTGCTATCTGAAAAAGCAATACAAATGCAGAAAGGCATTTAACTGTGCTTTATAGACTACACATAGGCGTTTGACAAAGTACGCTACAAAGACTTGATAGAGATGCTCGGCTACCTTGACATTTTCGGGAGGGACGTAATCAAGAATCTATAGTGGCAACAAGCCGCGTACGTACATATAGGCAATGAATTCAGCAAGTATACAAAAATAGAAAGACAAGGATGTGTTTTTTTCACCGGATCTATTCATCTTATACAGCGAAACAATTCTGAGAAAAATAAAATCCTTGCTAGGATTCGTCATTGGCGACCACAATGTAAGATACGCGTATGACACGGTGCTGATAGCAGAAACGGAAAGGAAAATGCAGAACCTTCTACGTGGCAGAGGCTATGTCACTCCTGAAATAATAATAATAATAATAATAATAATAATAATAATAATAATAATAATATGGATCCAAAATGCAGGTTTTGTGATAAACACCAAGAAACAATAGACCACTTAATCTCAGGCTGTTCTGTGCTTGCCCCAAACGAATATAAAAATCGCCACGATAGAGTTGGGCAATATTTACATTGGGCAATGTGCAAACATTATGGAAAAGCTGTAAACAAACACTGGTATGAACATCATCCAGCACCGGTTACAGAAATAGAAGATGTAACCATTCTATGGGATTACACCATCTACACAGACAGAAAAATTGAAGCAAACAGGCCAGACATTATTGTTAAAAACCAGAAGGAGAAAACTTGTCTATTAATTGATATGGCTTGTCCAGCGGATTGTAACATAGCAATCAAGGAATTTGAAAAACTGTCAAAATATAAAGACCTGGAAATTGAAATAGAAAAAATGTGGAAATTGAAAACAAGAGTTGTGCCAGTGATAGTAGGTGCACTTGGAATGATAAAAAATGGAACAAAACAACACATTGAAAGAATCCCTGGAAACCCCAGCTTAAGAGATATACAAAAAATTGTCTTATTAAGTACAGCCCACACACTAAGGAAAACTTTATCTATGTAATGCTGGGGATGATAGGGAAGATAGAAAAACATGAAATGGAGTCATAACAACACGCCACTACCTGCCTTAGGTCTCCCCGCAGACTTGGTTGGTAGTGAGACCAAAGCAGAAATCGAAATATGATGAAAAATGACATAATAATAATAATTGAAAACAAGATTGAAATAGAAAAAATGTGGAAATTGAAAACAAGAGTTGTGCCAGTGATAGTAGGTGCACGTGGAATGATAAAAAATGGAACAAAACAACACATTGAAAGAATCCCTGGAAACCCCAGCTTAAGAGACATACAAAAAATTGTCTTATTAAGTACAGCCCACACACTAAGGAAAACTTTATCTATGTAATGCTGAGGATGATAGGGAAGATAGAAAAACATGAAATGGAGCCATAACAACACGCCACTACCTGCCTTAGGTCTCCCCGCAGACTTGGTTGGTAGTGAGACCAAAGCAGAAATCGACATATGATGAAAAATGACATAATAATAATAATAATAATAATAATAATAATAATAATAATAATAATAATAAATGAGAATGTGCCGTAAAACAGAAAAAACCAAGTGAAAGAGAGACTGTCTTCGAATGACCAAGATGTTGTTATGCTCTAAAAACTATGAAATGTTAATGTACGGAAGTAAATTGAGGAAAACAATCTTTTTGTAAGTATACAAAGAATATCAGATTACTAATGGAACAGTAATAATTTGGAACTTTTAAAGAGAAAAGGGTTTTGACACTATAAGAATCGAGGTTAAAATTAAAGATGTTTTATTCTAGAATTTTTTTAAACACGATCTCCGGTTTAAAAAAAAAAGTCAGAATAATTAAAAACAAAATGATAAAACAATACCGTTTTGTTGCAAACTACGAAAACCAATCGGTGAAAAAGTAAATTGTTTATTCTCAGAGAACTGAAATTGTACTTTAAAAGTATGTCAAGGAGGGGGTTGGTGGGATCGAGCTGGGAGGTGAAGTCAGTGATCAGGTTATATTCTAAAATCAACGGCCTCTATTTAAGCGCATTGGGAGACGGATCGAAGAGATGGGTTAACAAGAAGAGTCGAGAGACGCACCAGGAGACGGGTCGAAGAGACGGGTCGACGAAAAAAGTCGAGAGAAGCACCGGAGTAAAGGGTCAAAGAAACGGGACGACGAGAAGAGTCGAAAGAAGCACTGAGAAAAGGGGCGAAGAGACGGGTCGACGAGAAGAGTCGAAAGAAGCACTGAGAAAAGGGGTGAAGAGACGGGTCGACGAGAAAAGTCGAAAGAAGCACTGAGAAAAGGGGTGAAGAGACGGGTCGACGAGAAGAGTCGAAAGAAGCACTAAGAAAAGGGGCGAAGAGACGGGTCGACGAGAAGAGTCGAAAGAAACACTGAGAAAAGGGGCGAAGAGAAGGGTCGAAGAGACGGGTCGAGAAGACGGGTCGACGAGAAGAGTCAAAAGAAGCACTGAGAAAAGGGGTGAAGAGACGGGTCGACGAGAAGAGTCGAAAGAAGCACTGAGAAAAGGGGCGAAGAGAAGGGTCGAAGAGACGGGTCGAGAAGACGGGTCGACGAGAAGAGTCGAAAGAAGCACTGAGAAAAGGGGTGAAGAGACGGGTCGACGAGAAGAGTCGAAAGAAGCACTGAGAAAAGAGGTGAAGAGACGGGTCGAAGAGACGGGTCGAGAAGACGGGTCGACGAGAAGAGTCGAAAGAAGCACTGAGAAAAGGGGCGAAGAGACGGGTCGACGAGAAGAGTCGAAAGAAGCACTGAGAAAAGGGGTGAAGAGACGGGTCGAAGAGACGGGTCGAGGAGACGGGTCGACGAGAAAAGTCGAAAGAACCACTGAGAAAAGGGGCGAAGAGACGGGTCGACGAGAAGAGTCGAAAGAAGCACTGAGAAAAGGGGCGAAGAGACGGGTCGAAGAGACGGGTCGACGAGAAGAGTCGAAAGAAGCACTGAGAAAAGGGGTGAAGAGACGGGTCGACGAGAAGAGTAGAAAGAAGCACTGAGAAAGGGTCGACGAGACGGGTCGACGAGATGGGTCGACGAGACGGGTCGAAAGAAGCACCGGCTCGAAAAGATAAGACGAGTCGATGAGTCGAGACGAGAAAGAAGAGAGTAGGAGAAAAGTGTGAGAGAGAAGATTTGACTATATTTAAATGCAGTCAAACTGAGTTGAGAGAAATCAGACATTGAAAGGAAGAGACCGCTGTTTGTGCTTCTGATACTAAAGGCGAAGAAGCAAAATACCGCCTATAACATCAATACTAATACTACCATTACTACTAATGATATTATACCCAAGAAATACCTAGAAGACATTGAAAGAAAGAAAAGGGAAGAATCCTTGGGAGTGCGGAATACGACCAAAAACTAAAAAATAAAAATATTAAAGGGGATTGAATCGAAAGATTATATTGATCCGAAGAGCCGATACAGAAACAACAAAACAGCAGCAGAAGCACACTCCAGGTAGGTTACTTTTTGGTTTCTCTCGATTATTGTTTTTTGGTTCGTTTTTATCGCTCAATCGCGGTGAATGAAAACAACCAGTAGAGATTTAGTATAACTCTTGTCCTTCAAATTTACTTAAATTGAGAAACGCTGCCAGAGTAGATGAGTATTGGGTCAGACAAAAAGGAGAGCGAAATCACGGCCCCCGAAATAACGGAGTCTGTTGGGTAGGATGAAGTTACCCACCTACCGAGACAACCTGGCTGAGTTTCATGATTGGCTGATAGCTGGTATACCGGTTGACAGACCGGAAGATAGTGCTGTTGGTATATGAGGTAGAAGCGGGACCAGTCTCAAAATTTATTGAGGGCTTATACGGAGAAAACACCCAGATAACACGGGACGAGCTGAATGGAACCATAATCAGACGGTATGCTAGCGAGCAAACAACCATAGAGGTAGTTTGAAAATTATTTAGGATTAAATAGGAAGTAGGGGTGATGTACTAATGTGTGGATCCTGTAGACTGACGGAGGCCATAGAGGTAGCTAAGAATAGTGTGAGGATCTGAGAGGGGATAAGAAATAGCAGAGATCAGTGAACCCAAGGATCCAATGGCTGAAAAAGTACAAAGAAGGGCTCTAGAAATAGGGTATTGAACATAAAACCCCGTAAGGGTGAGAAAGAGGATTGGAAGGCCGAGGCCGACACCGACCAGAAGGAATGGAATATACGGTACGGATTTTATAAGTCGATTCCGGGCCGATACGGGCTGGTATGCTGGACCTGCATTTAAGGAGGACACAGGGCCAGAGACTGTCCCACCAATTAGGGAGGAGAACCCCAGGTTTTGGATGCAGGGGATAGGTGAGGATAGGAGACTAGGGATTTAGTCAATAACCCTCCTAGTACTCCCCGAGGAGAAGAGTAAACATTCGGGAAACAACAATGGAACCCCTGTAGAGAAGTAAGAGGCAAAGTGGCCTCGATAAAATAAGACCTCTGAAGTGCTGCTCTTGTGGAGTGGCTGAACATTTAGCAGCCTAATGTAAATGGCGTAAGTGTTGGCTATATAAAACAGCTGACACCTAAGAAGGAATTGTCCAGGAAAAAATGCTGAGAGTGGAAGGGGGAAGATGAGGGGAACGAGAAAACCAGTCTCCACTCTATCTAAAAAAGGTCCCAAGAGAAGCCGGCCTAGGGTAGCGAAAGATGAGCCCCTATTGTCAGCACCCATGTCGAGATTGGAGTTGAACAGAAATAGCCAACAAGGAAAAAAATAAGAGATTGAGGAATAGGGACAGAGCTAAGAAATTTCAACTGTTTAATGAGATACCGGACCTTACCTGTAATGTCTTGGTGGGGCACAAGACGGTAAAAGTATTAGTGAACACTAGAGCGTCTGTCTCTTTAATAAATTCTAAGGTGTTTAGGTTAGGGTTACATAGAAAACCTCAGGCAGTAGATTTATTCACTAGCCAGGTAGATATTAGTCAGATGAGAATAGAGGGTATGACATGGCTATCATTCAAACTGGCAAAGAACACAGGTGAGCTTAAGGTGTATGTGGCACCTGCTTTGTGTGAGGAATTAAGGTCCAAATTCGCTTTGACCCAACCACATTGATTTTAGAAGGGGTGAAAATCCTATTGGGAGCTTGAAAGAAAGCGTCCCGTAGTGAGCCAGACCGATGTGAAACTTCCCCCTAGAATGGCTATTTCATATTAAGAAAGGATAGATACAGTGGAGAAACTAACAGAAGGGTTATGTCAAACAACACCAACAGAGAGGTATGATAATGATGAAGAAGAGGTGGCCTTGTGTAGTTCTGTGAAAACAGTGACCCTGTTGTTGGCTAACACAGCCAGTAAAACTATCACAATAAAGTAGGGGAAAATAATTGAGAGTAAGCAAGAACTATGAAAAAAGGTAGGGACTAGTAGCCCCAAAATAAAGGAAGAAGACTTGATAGTGCCTGAAATATATAATCATAAGATAAGGAAACTGCTAGGCGCTAATCGAGATGTAATAACCAATACTGACAAGGAGTTGAACAGACCGAGACAGTACGAATAAAGATAGACACTGGGGACTACCCACCCATCAGATTGAGGCCTTATAGAACCCCAATTCATAAGAGAAAATTAATGGAACAAACAGTAAAGTAAATGTTGGACTCAGGAGTAATAGAGATATCTCGGTCTCCGTAGTTTTCTAATAGTTATTGTGGAAAAAAAGATGGAAGACATAGATTTTGTGTGGATTTTACATGATTAAATGCCATTACAAAACCGTTAGTGGTACCTTTGCCCTGATCAATGATATTCTAGCACTTTTGGGAAGGTCAACCTGCTTTTCTACTCTGGATTCAATGTCAGGTTATTGGCAGGTAGATTTGGATGAAAAAGACTAGAAGACAGTCATCTGGGTCTATTTAATTTTAGTTTGATGTCTTTTGGATTATTTAATGTCCCAGGTGTATTTACTCAGTTAGGAGGTATGGAAGATTTTGCCATGGCTTACCTGGATGATATCATGGTGTTTTCTAAGACACCTAAGGAGCATTTTAGACACTTACAGAAAGTGTTCGATAGGTTGAGAGAGCACGTGTTGAAATTAAAATTAAATTGCCTAAGTGTCTGTTTTTGAAGGATGAGACCAAGTATTTGGGTTTTAGTTATAAACAAAACGGGAATAAAACTTGATAAGGGCTATGTCAGAGCCGAAGAAAGTGAGAGGGGTTCGTGGCTTTATAGAAGCCATTAGATATTACAGGCGCTTTGTACCTGCGTTTAGCCCTGCTAGATTTAAGTGAACGAAGGAGTGTCAGCGAGCCTTTGTTATTCTCAAGAACCAGTTAGCAGTACCCTTGCTGACTTACACAGACCTGAGCAAGCCGATGTTTCTGTATATAGATGTCAGTGTCAAATGTATCGGTGCAGTACTTACAGCGTATCCTGATAAGGATGGACCAGTGCCAGGTATACCTGAAGAAGTACCTATATACTTTCTGTCCCACAAACTATCAGAGACCCAGCAGAGAACAGAAAAGGAAGCATTTGCCATTTTATATGCTGTACAAAAATTAGGTTTTTATTTAAGTGGGACCGTGTTTACAATTAAAACTGACCATAAGCTCCTCAAACATTTATTAGAGGCAGAGTGGACAAATAAAGCTTGGTGGTTATCAGTGTAAAATAGAGTATCTATCTGGAAAGAATAATAACTGTGCAGATTTGTTATCAAAAATTCCAGAAAGATTAGAGTCCGAATCCATTAGGGTGGATGATAGGGCTTATCAAGTTAATGTGATAAATTCTGACACACTAAGTAAACGTCCAGTTTGGAAGGAAGAGGAAAATAAGAAAGAAGAAATTATTAGGAACCCTCATTGGGAAACTATCATAGAGAAGAATCAGAAAGACAGCGAAATTACTTCTCTGCAGAGTAAGATTGGGGTCGGGGCTACTTCTAAATATGTTATATACAATGGAGTACTGAATTACATTTCGGAACGAGATAAAGAAAGAGGTATTAAAATAGTAGTACCAAAAATGTTAAAACAAGAAATCTTAGCCCAGTGTCATGAAAAGATAGGACACATGGGGGTTGATAGGACCTATGAATTAATAGTCAAAAATTATTTTTGGCCTAGACTGTATAATGATGTATTGAGTTTTGTGAACAAGTGCAAAACGTGTCAGTCGCAGAGTAGAGATAATAGAGATAATAGGGTCGCCCTAGTAATGGAAGTAGATATTTCAGATTACCCATTTCAGAAGGTGAGTATAGATATTTCAGAGCCATATGGAGAAACTTTCTCGTGGAAACTCTTATATAGTAAGCTTCGTGGACTGACTGACCAATTGACCAGAAGCTTTTGTGATATCTGATAAGAAAGCCCAAACAATACCAAATATAAAACTTCAGGCGATATTTCCTAGATATGGATCCCCTGAGCAGTTAGTCACTGACAATGGACCAGAGAATGTAAATCGAATCATGGAGAGGAACTAAATACTGCACACATTACTACTTCCCCATACTATCCTCAAAGCAATGCGAAAGTAGAAAGATTCCACCGATGTGCTAACAAAGTTGGCAAGTGATAATAAGGAAAGCTGGAATGAGTACTTAACTCCAGGATTAAAAAAAATCACAACGTGGCTGTAGGGTAGCATCGAATTGACATTGTGAACCGGAAGCTTGTGTCTAATCTGTAATACTGGACCAACGGCCGGTCTGGCAAAGTGCGTCGGTCTAGTAGGGGTGAGAATGGGGTGTTACATCTGCAGAAGTTAGCAAAAGAAAGCTAGAAGAAAGGACTGAGCATAAACTTCAAGAAAACTTAATTTATGGTTATCAGGAAAAAAAACCTAAAATGCCAACTACAGGTCGAAGAAACTAAAATAAATCAAGTAAAGACATTTAACTACCTGGGAAGTGTTCTGACAGAGGATGGAAGGTGTGACATTGATATCTAAAGACGCATTGGCATAGCCAAGACGCATTTCAGAAGCTAACCAGAATACTGAGAGACAGGAAAATCTCATTGGAAACAAAGAAATGAGTGCTAGATTGCTTTATGATATTTGTCCTTCTGTATGGAAGTAAAAATTGAATGATCTCATCAAGGATAAAGGAGAGCTTTGAGGCAGCAGCAATGGGGTTTTACAGTAGGATGCTGAGGATAACATGGACTGATCACATGAGTAACGGTGAGGTGTTGGAGAGAAGAAAACCCATCCTTAACCTCAAGAAAAGACAGATGAAGTTCCTAGGTCACGTAACGAAGGAGGGACTGGAGAATTTAATACTCACAGGACGATTAGAAGGAAAGAGAGACAGGAAAAAGCAGCGCGTGACTTACTTGATATACCTGAGCAAATAGATGGCGAAGCTGGGTTTGGGAGAGATACCAAGAAGAAAAATATTGAGAGCGAGAAGAGACAGAGTCAAGTGAAAGTTCATGATCGCCTACGTCCTGAAAGGGACAAGACACATCAAAAAGAAGAAAAGGACAATAAGAATAAAGACAAAAGGAAAACCTATCTTCGCGGCCGGATTTCGTTTTCTACTTTTGGCAAATGTAAGGATTTTATTTTGTAACAAGTATATATAAATAAAAATCAAATTGCTGCTGTTTTTTATATTTTTTATTTACAAATCGCTTATAAATATTCATCAGATTAAAGTCAAGAGGATGCTAAGTGTCATAATTTAATGTACAAGAGTGTATAAATGATGCTCGTTCAATACCATATTAGCTGAAGAAAGACGTTTTCAAAAGGAAAATGATAAAGCAATAAGATTAAAGATAAAAACGTTGATTTAATTTGTAAGTCATAAACAAAAGAGAAGAAAATACTGGAAATCTACCATTTCAAGAAAAATGAATTCCAAATAAATCCTTATGCAATATTCTATTATTAGATACCGGTGTCAACATTTGAACCTAAGTCTTTCACGAATATATTTGTGTTCGGTGACTTTTATGCCCATCACGCCAAGTAGCTGGAAAACTCTGTCAAAGATCTTGCTGGTTTCTATACCATGAACTTTTCAATCATTCAATCTCTCACGCAAGAGGTGGATTTCCCACGCGTTTCTCCAATAACATTAACGGGCTCGGCTCACTGCCAGATCTCTCTTTCACTTCTATACCCGACTCTTGTCATGCTATGCAGCTCTGCCCTCTTGGCAACTCAGATCATACCGTGTTTTTTGTTAATATCTACTCCAACTTTTCCACCTTCCAAGAACCTTCTATCTGAAGAATATTTTACTGCTATCAAATAGTGGACTGGGAGGCGTTCGTGACTTCCTTTGTGATGTCTCTTGGAAAAAAACTTTTTAGTCTTCCTGTTAAAGACTGTGCAGGTCTCCTCTTGTGTGAAAGCCGGCATTGATGCTTTCATCACATTCAGGATCAGGCTAGTCTCTCTGAAAGCAATACACTGCGCCTCCTCGGCCAAAATCTCACAGTCGATCTCAAATGGAACGACTACATTGAATCAATAGTTAAATCTCCCGCTAGGAAGGTCGGGTCACTGTATCAGGCCAGGAAGTTTGTCTCGTCTAAATCTTCTGGTATTCATCACGGTGTTCTCGACAAAATACGAAGGAGAATATGCAATGTAATCGATCTCGACGTGGCAGCCCGATTCCAGTCACTTTCTTACCAAGAAGATGTGGCTTCCCTCTGTCTCTTCTACAAATATTCTTACGGCTTCTTAGCTCACTGGAGCCTCCTCTGCACGAATTTACTCGAGCTACTAGACTGACAACTGGGTCCCATCCTAATGTAACCGCAAGTTTTACTCCACTTCCTGCTTGTAGAACTCCCTTCCATATACTTGCATTCCTAATAGCAACACTGTACAAGAGTTCAATTACCATCTCTTATCTCATTGACTTTCATCCTTTCCTCAAAACTCCCTGTGTCTTGTTCTTCTCCCTTTCCACTCTACTCTCACGCAGCTCTCTTCACACCAGTGTTTCCATCCTTCTCTTACCCATTCCCTGATACCCCCTGTGACCTGTTCCTCTTTTTCTTTACTCTCCTCTTATGTAACACCATGCGCACCAGTAGCAGTAATGCCTTGCTTAGGGTGAAACTATTATTTAAAAAAAAACGATTATAAAAAAAGTTAAAAAAACTAAGGATTTGAATAATGAGAATATGGTATGTTTGTTTTTTATTACAAGCATGCCCTTTTCTTATGTAAGGCACTACGGCATTTCAAGCAAGAAACCCAAGTGAAAATAATGACATAATATAAAGGATAATTTAACGAGATAAAACTTGAAGTTTACTAAGCTTAGTATTACTATACAGTGTGGTATTGGAAAGTTCTTTGTCCGACTACATCAGATAGTATTGAAATAGAGAAACTTCTGACTCTCACTTAGAAATTTTCAACACACGCCATATACCAAATAGAAAAGATTGCTTTTTGATAATTTCTCAAGTGGTGTCGCACTACCGGTATTGAAAATAAGTATTTAAAATCCTGTTTTGTTTTGTGTTACGTTAGTTCAAACACTGATCTATGACACCTGTTGAAAATATGTAAATATCTATTAAAATTAAAGGAACTTTTCACAAAGTCAGAGCATAAAAGTGTTTAGGACGGGTCGAGTTTTGAGTTTGAGTTTTGTTTAACGGCATATCAACCTTTGTGGGTTATTTAATGCCAAAAAGGTGGGGGTTTAAGGGACTGTTTTAATGTTCGGTTATAATAAGGTTGATTTAGTTAGATTTTAACGAAAAATTTTTGTTTTTATTTTTTTTATCTTAGAAAATTGAAAATGTATTCTAGTTTTTTATTCAAAAATGTTTTTATGAATATAAATCTTTTTTTTCAGTGTTGTAATAATTTTTTCTTTAAAAATCTAAAATTTTTTATAAAAGTCTATTTTTATGTATATATTTCTATAAAAGTGTATTTTCATACTTTCATAATGACCCCAGTTTGGGGGTTAACTATTTGCCCATAGCTGGGACCCTCCGGGTCAGAGTGGACCT
The DNA here is from genome assembly GCA_037127315.1 of Ascarosepion bandense. NCBI lineage: Eukaryota > Metazoa > Mollusca > Cephalopoda > Sepiida > Sepiidae > Ascarosepion > Ascarosepion bandense. The sequence goes on along the minus strand of JBBBDQ010000809.1, from coordinate 628,781 downwards.
GAGAACAACAGCAATTAAGAGGTAGTTCCATGCTCCTCACAACCTCCCAATCAGAAATCAGAATGCCCAAGACCCTAGGAGGGGTCGAACTTGCTAAAATACCGAATTTGCTTGCGAAATAAAATATCTTTGAATTGCACTACGATAGGTATCTCATCTACATCTATCTATTTTTGCTTTAAATCAATCGCTGGCTGTCTATGTATATACTTGTCCCAGCGCATACACACCACAAACACACACACACACACACACACACACATACATATATATATATATATATATATATATATATATATATATATAGTATATCGAGGCAGCAAGTAATTTTCTAGACATATGCTATTAAATATAAGAGACAATGAATGTCTATTATGTTTAATCATGAGCCGTTCTAAACGTTGTATTTTTGCTTTAATTTCAGTTGAAAATAAAGACAAAAATTCTCCAACATTTGGATAATTATTTATTGGTTTTCTTCTAAGCTTTCGGCTCACATGAGCCATCTTCAGAGAGGTAGTTTAAACTGAAATATTATAAAATCCACCATCACCGACGATTTGATTTTGTGTTGACATAAAACTCCGCTTGGCAACGGCAATAGTTACCAAAAATAATAAACGCAGTTCTTAAGTTTGCGATGCGGTTTTATGTTTAAAGTTGATTTTATTGAGTGTTGGTTGTTTTGATTTGATGTACATGGCCTCCAATATCTGCAGGTCCCTCTTACTGTGTGTATGGTCAACAATACGGTGATCCTTACTCATACACACAGTAAGAGGAACCTGCAGATATTGGAGGCCATGTACATCAAATCAAAACAACCAACACTCAATAAAATCAACTTTAAAACAGGAAATAACATATTACATTGCATTTGACTACATGGTTTTGTTGTCATTTCGCGCTATCCCGCGGTGTGACGTCATAAAACCGCAACTGAAATTAAAGCAAAAATACGACGTTTAGAACGGCTCATGATTAAACATAATAGACATTCATTGTCTCTTATATTTAATAGCATATATATATATATATATATATATATATATATATATATATATATATATATATATAGTCATCCGCAGACAAATTTGTTTCGCCGTATCACTGTACGATTAGACATCCGATTGCTTTTAGCCAGGATTGAAACCCGGCCGAATTGACATCAGTCAGTAATTCTACCTCTGAGCTATGGGCGCTCGGTAGTAGGTAACAAACATTTAGCGTGTGATAAACATACGCCAGTAGCTAAGAGTGTTCTAATTCATTACTGAATAAACGATGTGTGGATGCTAGAGTAGCTACTGTTTTTTCAAAGACTAACATTCTTCCAGAGTGCTCGAGTGTGAGAGCGTAAATAGCGTATATATATATATATATATATATATATATATATAGTGCAAATCAATGCTTTATCTTCACCACGATATTGAGCACTTTCTGTCAGTAAACATTAGCACAACATAACAGTATATATATGCATCATAATTCTTCTTGATCGACCTAAAAACTTTTCAACAATCCCACGTCTTTTCTTCCTTTTCACACACCATTTTTCTACTTCATACTTTTCTCTCTCCTTCCCGCTACTCTTCCATCATGTGGATGGAAGAGTAGCGGGAAGGAGAGAGAAAAGTTTGCACGTTTGCACGCATGCGCACACACACACACACGAACACGAACACACACACGAACACGAACACACACTTTTATTCTATATCTTCCTACATGCATTTAACACCTTCGGTCGATTCTTTAAATTTTATTCCTGTTACGTTTACTTCTCTCATATATTTTCTAAAACTCTCTCTCTCTCTCTCTCTCTCTCTCTCTCTCTCTCTCTCTCTCTCTCTCTCTCTCTCTCTTTATCTTTTTCTCTCTATATCTACTTATCTATCTAAAGTTCTTTATTTCTTCAACATTTTCTCACCCCTAGCAATATGACCCACGTCTATATTTAAAGGCCTACTTCTGGATGAGCAACTTTCAAACTGTCCTGTGTTGACTGTCAAGTCCAGTATAGTTTTCTTCCCTTGCTTTCGCTAACGGGCAATGGTGACTCTGCCGTGATTGCAATCGAGTGAAAACTATTGGGCATTCGAGTGAGTGATTCGTGAATTCAAATGTACACTGCGCTTACAGTATATGCATCCATCCAGACAAGAAAAGCACTGGTGATGCCAGTATGTTGTCATATGCTAAATGAACTTTTGATGAGCATCTTTGTTCTCTGCGATCCGCTTCTTAAAAATATTGGTTCATTTATGTGATATGAGGATAAAGATGATTCAGAATAAAGGAGGAATGATGAGCTGATCGGGGAGGGGGGCAAGATTTGGGTGTTAGATTGAATTGTATGTATATAAGCGAGCAGAGCTGTAGTTGCCCGGTTGGGGTATAATGCAACGATCGACAGACAGACTGATGAATTACTGCTTAGAAGGGTGCACAGACGATCAGAGTAAGCATAACAAGAAACAAAAATAAACAAAGATAGATAGATAGATAGATAGATAGATAGATAGATAGATAGATAGATATGAACAGACTGAGATAGATAGATAGATAGATAGATAGATAGATAGATAGATAGATAGATAGATAGATATGATATGAACAGACTGAGATAGATAGATAGATAGATAGATAGATAGATAGATAGATAGATAGATAGATAGATAGATCAATCTATCTACCTGCGTGTTAAAGATAATCATGCAGCTAAAATTAATTTAAAACAAATGATTTATGACGTTTTATTTGTCAAGTTAGAAATAAATAAAAAGTTGTATTTCCATTAAGATGGGAAAATTGTCAATATTCTTGCAATGAATACTCCTAGTGTTATAGGAAAATTCTACACATATATGTATAAAGCCCGGCTAGTTATTTCTACGCACTTCCATCTGTAATGTCGGTTAGCAAATTTCTATTTACAGACGCTGGTCCAGCACACATGCTTTATACTTCAACTGCTTACATATATATATATATATGTGTGGTGTGTGTGTGCGTGTGTGTGTGTGTGTGTGTGTGTGTACAATTATATATATATGTACAATATATATATATATATATATATATATATATATATATATATTAATACTAGCCTACATCTAAAGCATAAATCGTAGTTTTATACACTACGCATTCATCAGGCGCATATTATCAACTGACCGATTTTATATCTGAATTTTGTTTTCTGTTGCTAATGTCGTTTAAGGCCGTTATAAATTATAAATCTGGTATAACAATTTTTTTAATTTATTAAATGTATAATTTTAATTTGATTTAAACCTACAAACGAAAGTAAAATCATACGAGTTAGCACACTTTTTATTCTCAACATCAAAATAAACATCAAAAATGTTTTTTCTAAATTTAATCTACAAACATTTCAACTATTCTCTTGCACTAAAAACGATTTTAGACTAAAACATGTAAAGGTTAGTTATAGTTGCGTCAAAAACTTCAATAAATATATCTCACTACATAACAGTCTGATATTAAATAAAAACATGTGCAATCTGCTAAATAATAGCAATAACAGTAACTCTACCAAAAATAATTATAACAGCCAAAAAACACAATCTGCCAACTTAATGGTCAATGTATGACTAAATGTATAATTTACAAAGCTAGCATCCATTCTGAAAGAGCTGTTAAATCTTATTTCGGTTCAACTTAAAAAGAATGAAAAAATCGATTTTATAACCATAAATTGATTTTAGATAATGATAAATATAAGAACAGCACTGTCCTCTTCAAATATTTTTGACAATTAAAAAACAACAAAAAACCAATTATTTCCTAGGAAATCATCGCTTAAACCAGACCTTATAAGGGAATAGGAAATAAATGTAACTTTAGAAAAACGTGTCATCTTAAAAAACTGAATAACTCTAATATATTAAACAAAATAAATGAATTAATGATCACATGCAAACATAGATATAAATATCCGCTTAAATACTTAGATCCTGAAGAACCTGACCGCTTTTTTCACTTTTTCTTTCTCTTTTTACTTTTTTAGTTATTTATTAATCCAATTATTTATTTATTTTTATTTATTACTTATTATCTTTCTGTCTTTTTCTTTTATTATTATTATATATATATATGCATATGCATGCATACATATGTATATATATATATCCATTCGTATTTTCATCTCTCTTTTTTTTCAATGTTTCGTCAAAAGAAAATAAATAAAAATAAAATAGATTAAATAAACAATATTTATCCCCCTTATAACAAACGCTAAATATGGCCCCCGAAATATTTAATTTTTTTCTTCTTTTTTTTTATCTCCTATAATTTTATTTTTGTTTTAAGGTTTCGGTACAAACCAAATTAAAATCATACATTTAATAAATGAAAAAATTAACATCCCAGATTTACAATTTATAACAATCTTAAACAACGCTAGTAGTAAAAAACAAAATCCAAATCTAAAAACATTTAGTTTGAAATATGCACTTGATGACTACGTAATGCATGAAATTCCTTTAGACGTAGGATAATATGTATATTTGAATATATAAGTAATAGCTCTGTTATATTACTCGGAGCACCGTTCTATCAACACCTGTTAAATATTTGTCTATCAGTATGAACGTGCGTGTATGCTTATTTACATCAATACATGTGTGTGTGTGTGTGTGTGTGTGTGTGTGTGTGTGTGTGTTTGTGTGGCTATCCAGTCAGTAAACGGTGAGGATAATCCAACAAGATTACCTTAATATAAAATATTAAGTGGTAAATCCATATAGAGAGCTCGATGGGTGTTAACCAGAGCAATATGAAATTTATAAAGAAAAACTCAGCACGTCATTTCAATTGGTTATAAACTATAGCTCATTTCAATGAGTTTAATTAACTCATTTCATCAGACCTTACAATTTTCCTTCCATCTGGTACAAAATTTCTGCCGGAAAGATTCTAACCCAATTGAAATGACGTGTTGAGTTTTTCTTTATAAATTACATGGATAGATAGATATGCGTGTGTGTGTGTGTGTGTGTGTGTGTGTGTGTGTGTGTGTGTGTGTGTGTGTGTGTGTGTGTGTGTGCCCATTGTCTTTCTAATAAAATGATGTGGGCCTTCTGGAAAAGTGAATATTACACACAAAGAATTAATGAATGAAACAAGACATCTTCCATTTCATACCAAGACTTCATGTAGATGCGTGTTTGCGTAAATATGAATAAATATGTCAATGTGTGTAAACTGATTAGTGTGTGTGGGTGGGGGTCCAGATAGCATGCGAACCAAAATTACTGAACTCACAGAATCAGTATTTAACACGCAGATGTTTTAGCGTTTTCCTACTCCAGCAACTCATTTCAATATCTATCTATCTATCTATCTATCTATCTATCTATCTATCTATCTATCTATCTATCTATCTATCTATCTATCTATTTGTGTGTATGTGTGTAATGTCTCTTCAGGATGTGAGCAACGTATGATTCTCCACAGTATCATGTGTTTGTTACTCTTAGCAATACTTGTTGCTTTAAAAATACTCTTTTTTATTTGTCTAATTCAATCATTTGCCTAAACACCACAATAAGTTTACTCGTTGCCTTATTTTGCTTCTACGCCTTCTTGTCAATGTTAAAGTTCCCAAGCCATCTTTTCTCGTGAAATTTTAACCCCATCTTTTTTATTGCTGTTAACAATTTCCTGGTACTTTCTATTCTCCTAAAAGCCTCTTCACACCTCGCATACACGGTGTCTGTTATTCTCAGCATTCTTCTGTAAAAAAAAAAAAAAGTTTTTTTCATTTGTGATGAAATTAACTAATTTTCAGCCATATAGGTGGTTTGAGATTATAAAGCAGTTTAATCCACAGATCATAATCAAGTTAAACATTAGAATCATGTTAATGAAAAGATATAAGTGAAAATATAAGTGAAAAGAGTTTGTCTCTTTCTTTAACTGAGCAGATTCAAGCCTAATTCGAAGTTTCGTGAGGACGCCGTTATGATGTTCTCACTTGTCAGAGATGTTTGCTTTCTTTCTTCATTATGTATATCCGAAAATTTAAACCGTTTTCTTTCTGATTCTGTTCATTTTTGCTCCCATTTTCCTAAAAACTTTCTCCTCACTCACATCTTCTGCTCATGGTCTTCCTAACATTCTTCTGTAAAATCACATCTCTGTTGCTTTAAGTCGCCTCTTTAGCTGTGAGGAAATTTTCCATTATAGGAGGAAATTGTCAATATACGACGATTCTTGTTACATAGAAGTTTAGCATTGTTTTCTTTGTTTTCTTACTAAACTTACACATTTGTTTTCGTGCACTCTAGAAAACTTAAATTAATAATGCTCCTAATTGTTCTTCACACCACAAATGAATTCGTGATATACGATAATTTACTGCAGATAGTTCGAAATTCTTACCTGAACAACCTCTGCACCCATACTCACCCACTTCTTGTCATTCCAGTAAATGATGACTCATGTGAAAAATTACAGTGTACCAAAACTCTAACACTGTATCTGTTACTTTGATTGATCACTGATAATTCTTCTAAATACTTTTACTTTTAAGAAATGCCTTTCCAATGGCTTGCCTCCCATGATAACCAATAGGACAAAGATACCATAATGAACTACTGCGACAGGGTCCATTTTTAGTTTCTCATCTTATCAAATGAAGACACGTTTCTAACAGTACAGATTGACCCAAACGAGATAGTGTAATTTCTTTCTCGTAATTAGTGGATCATACCGTCATTCACAATTTAAAGTTAAATTACCGATTTCTGTTAAAAAACATAACGTTGAATCGAAAGATAATACTAAGGACTATTTTCTTTCTAAGGCTTCTTATCAGCGGGGATTAAATTAAAAATGACAGGAGAAAACATGACACGTTATTTATCTGATTAGACCAGTCTAGTGACTACAGCAGACTAGCAGACTAGCAGACCAGTAGAAAGACGATGAGGGACAGTCCACGCACCTTCTTAGTCTTTGCCCTAGGAATTGTTTCGTATTTTCAAAATTAGGGGCATCTTTCTCGGTTGACACAAAAGAATAAGCAAAACATATATTCTATACATTGTGTTTGCCTTGTTGTTCTAGTGGTGGAAAAAGGTGTTATATATATATATGTGTGTGTGTGTGTGTGTGTGTGTGTGTGTGTGTGTGTGTGTGTGTGTGTGTGTGTGCGCGCGCACGCGCGCATTCGTTCACAGCGTGCATTTTCGCCTATGGACTTTTTTCAGCAGTACCTATACCACTGGCTTTGAAAACTCGATATTGTTCGACCCGACGCAGACACTAACGTAGCAACGCAAATTTTCAATAATATTTGATATTGCTTAATTTCATTTTAATTTTGTCTAAATAAAATATTCTAGTAGCAATTTGGAGAACTATCACCTGCATAATAAATATACATATATTTGAATGGATATCTTTCATGCACTCGTGAATAGCTAATGATCCAAACTTCTCATTATAACCTAGAATCCTTGTTGTTTGGTACCAAGGAATTCTATCATCAAAACCATACAAGTTTGTTGTTCGAAACTTGAACAAAATGGAAATCTGGTAAAGATTACAATGCCCCCAAATGTAATGTTTCGTCTACCATTATAATTAACCACTTCATTCAATTATCAACGTCTTTCCTTTCATTTGTGAATATTATTTTCACACCGCAGTTGAATTCTCAGTGTTGATGCTATTTACCACTTGTTTAAATTGATCAACAATGACATCATTTTCAATATCTGACAATTTACCTGCAACTGGGAACACTAGATATTGCCAAATGACCATGCATTTTTATAGTTAACTAATTGTTATATAATGCCGGTCTTCCTATATGGTAGTGAATACTGGACAATCTCCTCACAGATGAAGAATAGTTTTCAAGCAACAGAAATGTGACCCTACGGAGAATGATGACGATAATATTACTTGGATCTGATGATGCACAGAATAGGGGATATGATTATAAAACATACAGAAAATTCTATAGAAATAAATTGGAGATAAATTTAAGATAAAGAAATTAGAAGATAATTATCATATTTATATATAATCAAGGTCAAAAATTTAGGTACCACAACCGATTCGCTACAAAATTAGCATAGCGTGATGAAAATACCTTAAATTTAATAAAAAATAATAAAATAATGTTTTTATTGTCAAAATCTTTATGTTATTAAGCGGAAAGACCAAAGGATTTTTTGTTATTAAATTATATTTTCATTCTTTGGAAATTTTCAAAATTTTGCTTTAAAATCATGTTTTGTTTTTTTTTTTTTGTTTTTTTTTTTGTTTAATTTTTTTTTTTTTTTTTTTGTGTCAGTGGGGAGACCACAGATTAGTATAGGAAAGTTTAGCGTCATTTTTGCGATGAAAAATATTGATTTGAAAATACTTGAAAAAGTACAGTAATTGTCAAATGTTAATTAGACTTTCAGAACTTGTTAAAAAATAAACGAATTTATTCTAAAATATCTATAATTCAATATAAGATGAGATTACGGGGATTATTTTTACTAAATTTTTAATATGACTGAGTACTTAAAAATTATATAAAAACGGTACACATTATATTCCTAACATGAAAACACTAGATAAACTTCCATCTGTCGTATTCTGCGATATTTTAAACTTGAATTGTTTTTTGCATAAAATCAGATTAGTTAAACATTAAATCAGCTAATATTTTTCAAATAAAGTTTCAAAAGATTATATTTTACTTTTGGGAGATTGTTTAATAAGAGAATTATATTTTGGTAAAAGATAGTTAAAAATATCACAAAAATCAGCAATTTCAAAACGAAATTTACTTCCAGTCAATTTGTATTAGTTTTGAAATGCAGCAAAGTATTTTGCTTATTGAAAATATTAAATTTAACTTGAAATTAAAACTAAAATAAAAGCTTCAAGAATTTTGTTTTCATTTCAAAAAATTTATTCTAAACCTTAGGTATCTCGTTTCTTTGACAGTGCATAGTCTACAGTACAATCACTAAACAGACACTCGAAATCCGGGTTATTCATTGATATAAGTGTTAAGTTTAATACTTGTTAAGGTAATCTCAGCACTGGAGATATTGACCAATTAATTTTCAGAAATTTGAAGATTGATCATATTGATAAAACAAGAAAGGACTCGCAGAGAGGATCAAATAGGAACAAATTTAGATAGATAGATAGATAGATAGATAGATAGATAGATAGATAGATAGATAGATAGATAGATAGATATCAATAAAATACAAAAATCCAATTATTTTGTCCACGCAAACGTTTAAACTGATAATTATGGTAATTACTAGGGACAAACAAAATAATCTAGAATATTTATCTGTATACTAGTTTATCCATGCCATAAAAAATAACGGAAATATTTAAGTTATTGATACTTTATAATTACAATGTAATTACAAACATTTTGCTGTTTCTTTTACGTTAGGCGATAAAGGCTACAACAATGAATAGGAAAGGGAGTTTCCCTCAAAAAACATTTTTTATATATTTTCTTGCTAACAGTTATTTTGTTTAAACTATTAATCAGATGGATCTTCACATAAGGAGAGAAACTTGAACAAACTAAATTGAATAAGACTAAAATATCTTTAAAATAGTCTCAAAATTTTGTGTGCGTGTGTGCGTGCGCACGCATGAGCGCCCGTACGTGTGTGTGTCTATTTATACAGGGGCCTGCAGAAATAGAAATCTAAAAGTATTATACCAAAATGAGAATAGTGGTTCTAAGATTCATTAAAATCATTTTTAATATCTTTATTTTCATAATTTTTATTATAATACATTTTTTTTTCATAAATAATAATAATAATATTCGTTTTGCAGACAAAAAGGTGTGTGTGAATGACGGGGACAAACAGTTTGAACATTTGAGGGATTGATATATTTATTATTGATATGTTTTCATAATCAATACAATACGTTTGACAATTACTATATACCTACTTTTGCATCCCTCTGTATCTGCGCGCGCGCGCGTGTGTGTGTGTGTGTGTGTGTGAGTGAAAAAGTATGCCTGTGTTCATATATGCATGTGAAATGAGTGTGTGCGTATACGTGTGATGTGACTGTGTGCCTGTGTGTATAAACGTGTTTTCATTTGTCTGTGCACCTGCACATAAGTGTGTCCTTTAGATGACAATCGGGGGTTTTCCTAAATATCAAACTGACTAAAGTCTAGTATACGTTTCCGCCTTTTTTTTACCGAAAAGAAATATATATATATATATATATATATATATATATATATATATATATAATGACTAAACGCTAATAGAAAATCGGAATTACCATACTGGATGGATGGATGGATGGATGGATGGATGGATGGATGGATGGATGGATGGATGGATGGATTTGTGATGTCATAAAACTATTTTGTCCACCTTCAGAGCTCTGAGCATCTCTCGCTTACCCATGTATCAATTTCAATTCTCACTTATCATTTCCTAGAGCCTGCTCCCTTTTTCTCCACCCGTTCTCATAGCCCCAACCCTTAAATATATCCCGCACCACTTCTCTATCCTCGTTTGCCATCACCCTGGAACGGCCGATGAACTAAAGACGGGGAAACAAAATCCTTAGAAAAATAAAAGAAAATAAAATACGCACGAGTCTGAAGCTTGCAACAAAGAAAATAGTTGGTAGTGGGTTGAGGCTATTTGGGTGAGTGATGGTAGGTTGGTAGGGTGACAATCGGGGGTTGACAGCGAGAATTGTTCTCGAACAGACAAACTTTCTTTTGACCCCAAGGTTAAATACAACCGGTGTGCTAACCTTTTATTTTGCTTACACGGCCCGAGATACCTAATACGCCCGCACCTCTCCGGGTACTAGTTTTTACACTTGAAAAAATCAAAACACAATAGAAATCTTTAAAGGTAGGGTGATCTCCTAACTTGACTTTGGTTATCTTTTCTGTTCACGACCAATTTGATACGGGGCGGCTGTCTTTTTCAAATTGCTAGAAAGAATTGTTAGAAATGTAGGTGTTTTAATATCACTTGAACGATAGTGCTTACCAAGCCATTCATTCGTTAAATTATTCGTTTATTTATCTATTCTAGTTTCAGGACCCAAGTCTATTGTTGGATATTAAATAAAATGTTTCTTCTTTCTCTTTTTCAACGACGTTTACTTTTATTGTGCTTTACGGCTCGCCTTTTAATTGCTATGGTTATAATTACAAAATTTAGCTTTCATTTTTGCACTTTTTTGTTCAATATTTTCCAATTTCCCGATTTTTGTGAATTATAAAAACAACTTTAAGCAGTCCGAGTTCTTTTATTCGTTTACGTTTCTCTAACACCACAGGAAGAGACAACATTAATGTAAAATAAAACACTTCTTTGTTTTAAATGTGTGCGTGCGCGCGACAGTTGAATATATGAATTGAAATCCGATAAGATAACATCTATTCATATATATATATGTGTGTGTGTGTGTGTGTGTGTGTGTGTGTGTGTGTGTGTGTGTGTGTGTGTGTGTGTGTGTGTGTGTGTGTGTGTGTGCCATGTGAATTAATAAATATACATATGGGGGTACACACATGTATAACAATAATATTGAGGTATTAATAAAGCAATGTTCAATGTAGTATGAACAAAGTTATACACGTGTACACACACGTACATATATATACATATATATATACGTATGTGCGTACACGTGTATTTATGAAAAATATGTGTGTGTGAATCTTTGTTTGATTTAAGCATGTTTGTGTGTGTTTTTATTTAAGCATACAAAAAATAATTTATTAGCTATGGTTAAGGATTACAGCATTTATTATGTTTTATGTATCAATGATGCTAAAATAACTAATACAAATATATAATAATAATAATATATTATTATTATTATTATTATTATTATTATTATTATTATTATATACTGCAAATTAAGGGCTCCAAAGTTTCGGTGTTTAATACATCATCAAACAGTTACTGCTTGATGATGGTGTATAAACACCGAAACTTTATCGCTATTAAATTGCAATATGCAATAATAATAATAATAATAATAATAATAATGTGGATCCAAAATGCAGGTTCTGTGATAAATACCAAGAAACAATAGACCATCTAATCTCATGATGTTCTGTCAGTCAGTTAAAGTGCCATACGTGATACACGCTTGGGCGATCATGTCTCGAAAGAGACATGACTGACTGGGCAGAAGATTATCCCGCAGTAGGTTGCTATTGCTTTCTGCAGTAGATTGGTTGCCGACCAAGGCTATAGAACCCAATCTGTCCTGCTATTTAACCCATAACTGGAAGGAAGAGACGGATTAATAAGGGTATTTGCGCGTAAGTGAATACAATGGATTCAACTGGAATTCGAACTCGGCTCCCCGGATTCTCGTTCCGAGCTGATATCCACTGTACCACAACGCACATTCTGTACTTGCCCCAAATGAATATAAAATCGTTACGATAGAGTCAAGCAATATTTGCATTGGACAATGTGCAAACACTATGGGATTACACCATCTACACAGACAGAAAAATTGAAGCAAATAGGCCGGACATCATTGTTAAAAACCAGAAAGAAAAACTTGTCTATTAATTGATATGGCTTGTCCAACGGATTGTAACATAGCAACCAAGGAATTTGAAAAACTGTTAAAATATAAAGACCTGGAAATTGAAATAGAACAAAATGGGGAAATTGAAAACAAGAATCGTGCCAGTTAGAGTAGGTGCACTTGGAATGATAAAAAATGGAACAAAACAACACATTGAAAGAATCCCTGGAAACCCCAACTTAAGAGATATACAAAAAATTGTCTTATTAAGTACAGCCCACGCACTAAGGAGAACTTTGTCTATGTAACTCTAGGGATGATAGGGGATATAGAAAAAACATTAAATGGAGCCATAACGACATACTACGCCCTGCTTTAGGTCTTCCCGCAGACTTGGTAGGTAGTGCGACCATAGCAGAAATCAAAACATGATGAAAATTGTCAACATAATAATACTAATATTATATCCATACTTCACTTTTTAAAATTCAGTATCTAACAGTAAATGTTCTTCTATTAGTATTAACTGCTTATATATATCTATATATATATATATATATATATATATATATATATATGATATTTGTATTCGTTATCTTAGCATCATTGATACATAAAACATAATAAATAACCAAATTTAACAACAACTGTCATCTTCATATACCATAGTTTCATTAGTTCTCTACTCTGTTCTAAATACTTATACAATTTTTTAATATCTTTCAGTTTTTCGTTTGTTTACTAAAATGTTCAAATTTAAAGCTTATTAAAATACACAACACATACATAAACACACACACGCATAATGTACATATACAACGTTAAACTAATGTGTATTTTGGCAGTAATCTTTCATTTAAACATGCTTCGTTAAAAACGACCGACAAGGAAGATTTTATTAATTTTTTATCTAATTTTTCCCGTATTATTACAGAATACAGTATACAGAAATAAATATATATACGAAAGATTCAGTTAATTAAATTTCCTGATCTGACTAGTATGCAGTTTCTATATACATATATCACTTCAGACCTCATCTTATTAAAGAAAAAAATTGCACTCTCCGACAAATTTTACTTTAATACGATTTAGCGATTTAACGAACATTCAGGCAGAAGACGAAAATGCTATTTAATATAGAAATGGAGCGTCTACTCAGATACGAGTATCCATAAAAATAATGTTTAAAGTGACAAAAAATGTGTTAGATTAATAAAAAATGTTATGTGCGCATATAACCATGTGTATGAATAGAATACACACACACACACACACACACACACACACACACACACACATATATATATATATATATATATATATATATATATATATGTTTAATATAAAGAATTTGTCACTTTAACTGAGCAGGTTTATGAACCTGTTCAGTTAAAGTTTAAAGAATCTTTGCATTGAAGCTATCAATACTCTATCTCCACCCCGATATCGAACACTTTACCATAAAAAAAACTGCTTTTTATATTATATCCGTAAAACTACTGAAAAGAAGCGCTAAACACTATCACAACTCAACACTATATATATATGTGTGTGTGTGTGTGTTTGTGTGTGCGTGCGTGCGTGCGTGTATATATATATATATATATATACACACACACAGTGTGTAAATTGACGTCTAAATTACACAAAAATAAAAATAATACTGACATCGAATTTTTTAAAATATCTTTATCAAAATTAATTTTGAAACGCTAAAAAATAAATTTATTCAATATAATCGCCATTGGATTCAACCAATGCTTCTACACGAGTTTGGAATCTCATTCTACTCTTCTAAATAGTTCCCTTGTTTAAATTACTGAATGCTGCCATAATCTTTGCCTTCAATTTATCTTTGGTGTTACAAGGAGTTTTGTTGATCTCTCGCTCAACTGCGTCCCACACATAATAATCAATATGTATTATTTCATATATATATATATACATACATACATACATACATACATAGATATATATATATATATATATATATATATATATATATATAATGTAACTTATTATTTAATGTTATTTGTATGAAAAGCAAACGCATCGGCCTCAGAATTTGAAATTTGAATTTGAATTTCTTGCATTCACTTACGTGCAAATACCCTTGGGAAAGGTATTAATCCGTTTCTTTCCTGCAGTATGGGTTAAATAACAGGACAGGTTGGGTTTTATAGCTTTGACTGTCAACCAGTCTACCGCAGAAAGCAATAGCAATCTACTGCGGGATAATCTTCTGCCAGTCAGTCATGTTTCTTTCGAGACATGATCACCCAAGCGTGTATCACATATGGCACTTAACTGACTGAATTCAACTTTACGCGCCGATAAACCCTACGCTATTATACATGCTATATATATATATATATATGTATATATGTGTGTGTGTGTGCGCGCGCTCGTGCGTGTGTGTGTGCGCGCGCGCGCGTGTGCGTGTGCGTGTGTGTGTGTGTATTTAAACATGCACGAAGACATTGTTTTAAAGAGCTCCTTTCGGCCAACATGCCGTTGGAAATGTATGTCAAAAATATATAACGAAAACGGAAGCAATTCGAACAGTAATTAAAGAGGCGAGAAGAGAATATTATGGAACACGACTAAAATACATTTATTAGTAAAAAAAAATAATTTATGTAATTAAATGCAAATTTCGCAGGAAACTGCAATTTTTCTCAAACAAAAAAAATCCCGCAAGTTATTAAATTTGTACTCTAAAACGATTCATTTTTTTTAAATACAATTTATTTTGAGAAAATTCATTTCCTTAAAAACATTACCAATGATTTCTGTTAGTCAAATGTTCTGTGCTGTATCGAACAACTTAACAGATTGTTTCTTTCTCCTTTGCTATAAAAAGAATAAAATTGCTATTTTGAAAGTCCGTGGATAGAATCACAGAAAAGTTAGTAACAATTGTATTGTGCCAAAAGAACCCATGTTCAGTTGCGGCAAGATGCTAATTAGAAATTCTGACAAAGACAATACCGGAAATGCAGCTGCCGAAATATTTGGACAAAGGTCCCAAAAAAACAAATTAACTTATTCAGACAATCAATATATAATAGCTACAATACCCGTCACAGAAATTCCGAAACAAGATGATTGGTGGCTATAAATTCACACTTACAGAAAAATGACTACCACGAGGAAACATTTCCTAAAGATATGTGAATATAAAGGTATGAGAATAACAAATAATTTATAAAAATATAAAAATTGGTACCTAAAATGACATTGTTATCTGTTAGTAAATTATGTTTTTAATACTATAATTACAAAGATATGATTAAATATTATAATTAAGACGATATATTTTATTAATATATAAATATCTTACGATAATTACTCATTATTGTTTGAAGTATATTTTACTATTTCTTAGAATGAACTAAATAAAACTTTGTCTTTAGAAATGTAAATAAGGTTATTTTTGCAGAATATTTAAAATATTTCACATTCCACGCTGAGTTAGTAATCTTTATTTTCTTGCAACATGAAACGAGCTTCCAAAATGACAGGAAAATATTTCACTGTCACATTTCCAAAGTACCTCTTGACAGTTTATTTCAAAAGACTTCATAATTTTATATTAAGAGATAAAATTATGAGGGTAATAAATCAAAATTCCTAACAATATTTTGACTAATGACAAGTTTAACAACTTTCTTTGTCTTTTGGAATAATTAGTCGGTCATAATTTTTATATATTAAATTTTAGTTGCATTTGTAACCTTTTGAATTTTCTGTTGCTATCTTTTCATTGTTCTGCCAATAACTGTTCTTCTTTTGCCGGGATTATCTCATAACAGTTAAATTATTATGCAAATTTGATTTTTTTCTTCTTAAAAGCCGAACTAATTAATTCGTTTTTAAATAAATGATGTCCAAAGTATGCTGGTATTTGTTTTAAAAATGCATCTCTCCTTTCATTTTAATACATTTGTTTTCACTTTTAAAATATCTTTATATTTCCCTTGTTTGAGTTACCTGAATAATATGAAAAAAAAAAAGAACAACTGAAACAGCTAATCGACAGAATTATTATCTGCAAGAATACGGAGTTTTAATCTTAAGTGAAAGCCAGCATATGCTGTAAGATGTGAGAATGAAACAAATGATGATGATGATAGTGGTGGTGGTGGTGGTGGTGGTGGTGGTGGTGGTGGTGGTGGTGGTGGTGGTTGCGGCGGCGGCGAAGGCGGCGACAATGATGATGATGATGATGATGATGATCGTCATCAATGTAATGATAAATATAAACATTGCAACTAATAATATTAAATAACCACTTAAGATCTGTTTTCGTGGAAACAGGTTGAAAATATTTACTACCTTACTTTAACCTAGGCTTTGAATAAAGGTTCGGTAAAGGATTGTACTAAAAAAAAAAAATAATAATAATCTGGAATTTAAGAAAATACCGTATATTACGGCGTACAAGTTTAAGTTAAGCCAGCATCTATCGTACATACCGAAGGTTACCAATGCCCCAAAATGTAGACCTGTCGGTAAATGAAATTAGGCTACAGTATATGATAACCTGTTCTAAAAGTACATAAGGTCACACTACTTACCTGTATACTGAGATACTAAACGTAATATCTTTCTATATGGGTTGTATAGCAAACAATCTACATAGCATACAGGCGCTTCGGTCAATGTTTACACTTAGTGTATCTACTGTTAGACGCGATGTGTGCTGCAGCGTTAACGGAATACTAAATTTGTGTTATAATTTTTTAATTTATGTACTAATATATATTCACCAAACACAAGTTTTAGTTAGATATATTTGTGGTAGTACTGAATATACGGTAAGTGGTGTACAGTAATTGTTAGGAGGGCTGTCCTACTGATTACAACCCAGTGGGGAAGGTTTGCATTTTATACCTGCCATAAAAACAGGCCCTTAATTTTGGAAACTTTTGGAGGTTTTAAAACTCAACTAGTAGACCGCAATTTACGATAACTGGAACCACCCAGACAACAGTATTGTAAAGAGGGAGAATGCTAAAAAGTAAGTTAGAGTACTGTTATTTAATATCCAGTGTAAGCTCTCACCAGTATGAACACTCAAAATAATAATAATAATAATAATAATCTAAAATAACCCAAAAGAAAATAAGCCATCGATTTTACATGGATGACTTAAAGTTGTATGCTAAGAATGATAACGAGCTGGAAGGTGTTCTGCAAACTGTAAAATGCTTCACTGAAGACATTGGAATTAAATTCAATTGGAATAAATGTGCTAAAGCGACAGTTTACGAGGACCACTACAACAAAAATCCCTGCTGTAACAATAAAAGAATTAAAGCCAGAAGAAGCTTATAAATACTTAAGTGTAAAAGAGAGTGAAAAAATTCACCATAAAAAAATGAAAGAAATAGTGCATAAAGAGTACTATAGAAGGCTACGACTGGTATTAAAAACTGAATTGAATTCTCAGAACAGAATTATGGCCATTAATAGCCTTGCCATCCCAGTTGTCAAATATAGCTTCAACATCTTAAACTGAACTCTAAACGACATCAGGCAAATGGATTCTAAAACAAGAAAGCTTCTTTCTATGCATAAGATGCATCATCCAAAGACTGATGTAGACCGTCTATACATACCCCGTAAAGAAGGTGGAAAAGGTCTTATTCAACTAGAATTATCATATAAGACAACAACTATTGGCTTACTAACATACATAGAAACAACAAAGGACTGGATGATATAATTAGTCAAACAACATGAAAATAGAAAGAAAAAATATTCAATAATAAAAGAAGGCAGTAAATACAAACAAGATTTATATTTAGTAGATTCTGTAGAAAAGCAAAACAGAAACCAAGAACCAACAATTGCGGCAAAAAATATGAAAATGAAAGCCAAAGATAAAGCTCTTGAACAGGTGAAACAACGCAGGCAAGACAAACCTCTGCATGGCCAATATCCAGAACGTGCCAATAATTCAAATGTTGATAAAGTTAATACTCATCGATGGTTACGTGCATCTGGATTAGAGTCTGAGACTGAAGGCTTCATTATTGCAGTGCAAGACCAAAGTCTTTTCACTAGAAAGTTTCAGACAAATATTATACATAATAATGTGGGTCCAAAATGCAGGTTCTGTAATAAACACCCAGAAACAATAGACCATCTAATCTCAGGCTGTTCTGTACTTTCCACAAATGAATAAAAAATCGCCACGATAGAGTTGGGCAATATTTACATTGGACAATGTGCAAACACTATGGAAAATCTGTAAACAAACACTGGTATGAACATCACCCAGCACCGGTTACAGAAATAGAAGATGCCACCATTCTATGGGATTACACCATCTACACAGACAGAAAAATTGAAGCAAATAAGCCGGACATCATTGTTAAAAACCAAAAAGAAAAACCTTGCTTATTAACTGATATGGCTTGTCCAGCGGATTGTAACTTAGCAACCAAAGAATTTGAAAAACTGTCAAAATATAAAGACCTGGAAATTGAAATTGAAAAAATGTAGAAATTGAAAATAAGTATCGTACCAGTGATAGCAGGTGCACTTGGAATAATAAAAAATGGAACAAAAAACACATTGTAAGAATCCCTGGAAACCCCAGCTTAAGCAATATACAAAAATAGTCTTGTTAAGTGCAGCCTACACACTAAGAAGAACTTTTTTCTATGTAACGCTAGGGATGTTAGGGAGATATGAAAAACATGAAATGAAGTCGCAACAACACATCACTACCTGCCTTAGGTCTTCCTACAGACTTGGTAGGTAGTTCAACCATAGCAGAAATCGATTTATAATGAAAAATGACATACTACTACTACTACCACTACTACTACTACTAATAATAATAATAATAATAATAATAATAATAATAATATGTAAACAAAGAATTGAGGTAACAGTCCCCCCACAAAAAATGGAAGAGGTTATACTGTTCTGGAAAAATATGGGCTTGTCCTAAAGAACATAACAAAGAAACCGATTGGAATACGCAAGAGATAGAACGGATGAAAAATAAACTAGAGCAGACATAGGTGAGAATCACAAAAAGGATGTTGAATATGCACTGAAAAATGCACACAACTGGAAATTTCCAGGAATAGATAAAATTCCTAACTTTTGGCTGTATTATTTGAATACAGCACACACAAAAATTATCCACAGAATATCAAGAAATGTTAAGGATCCTACTAAAATTTCGGTACAGACAACCTTTCTTCTACTCAATAATGGTGACATAATATCAGGAAAAACTACAGATCAATTACATATCTTCCCATAACTTACATACTAATGACATCTATCTTGACAAAACAGACATACTTCTTGTGAAAAAATGACATACTACTATTTGAACAAAGACGGATGCGAACGTGGTTCTTACGAATCTAAAGACCAATTACTTATTAATAGGAAGATCTTGGAAAACTGTTTCAATGCAAAGAAAAATCTTAGTACTGTCTGGAGATATTATCGTAAGGAATTCAGTAGTGCAACGCAATTCTAGATTCAAAGTATCACTCGTTGTCATCAATCTCGTCAAATAATGTATCGACATAAAAAACAATACTTTATCTCAATCTTATAAATAGAACCTATAAGTTTAGTGAAATAAACAGAGAAATATTTCAAGGTGATTTTTTTATCTCCCTTACTATTTTGTATATCACTTATAGCATTAACCATCCAAATTAACAGGACAGAATATGGTTATGCAATATCTCTAATAAAACTAAGCCATCTATTTTACATGGATGACTTAAAGTTGTATATTACGAATGACAGCGAGCTGTAAGGTCTTCTGAAAAATGTAAAATGCTTCAGTGATGACATTGGAATGAAATTCAATTTGGATAAATGTCCTAAAGCCACAATTTGACGAGAATCGCTACGACAAACATCCTCTATTAGCTTAGATCCTGATGTAGCAATAAAACATTTAGAGCAATAGAAGCTTATAAAATATGTGTAAATGAGAGTGAAAAGAATTCACCATAAGACAACAAAAGAAAAGGTACTATAGAAAGTTATGATTGATATTAAGAACTGTATCGAATTCTCAGAACAGAATTATTGCCATTAATAATCTTGCCGTCTTAGTGGTTTAATATACTTTTATCATCTTGAATTGGACTCTAAATGACATCAGACGAATGGATTCTAAAACAAGAAAGCTTCTTTCTAAACATAACACGCATCATCAAAATGCTGATGCAGGCCGTTTATACATACCCCTTAAAGAAGGTGGAAGAGGTTCTATTCAGCTGGAATTGCCATAAAAAATAACAACTATTGACTTACTGACTTACATGGAAAACATAAAGGACCAGATGATACAATTAGTCAAACAACATGAAAACAGAAAGAAAAAAATAATTGAAGGTGTTGCTGGAAGCCAATTCCTTAAAGAAATACAAAATAAATTACTAAGTACAGCTGACACAATACAAAGAGCTTTATCTATGTAAAATGTGTGTGATCTTAATTTATTTACAAAAAATGATCAGAGGAAGATGTCATGAAGCCATTTTTTACCTTACGTTTGTAACAGACAAACTGTCATTACAAATCTTTATTCTACTGTAAGACACACTCACTTCTACAGTGACAAGGAATGGTAAGATTGTGACAGACAAGAATTAATAAACTTGTAACAGACAAATTACAAAACAACTGTGGGACAGTCTCTCTTCTACTGAACTAGTGACAGAAGAACTGTCAATAAAAATTTGTTCAATATGCAGGATTGGCAAATAATAAAAAATAGTCTAATCAATATTTCTCTATGCTTAGTTTATATTTACTTGTACAAAGTCACTATAATCATATTTATTTCATTTTCACTATATTTCTTATCATCCACTAAGTAAATAAGATGAAACATAAACATATTTTTATTGATTCTCTTATGATATCTATCTATACATAGAATTATATGACTTCCATTAGTCTGTCTTCTTGTCATACCCTCTAGAATA
The DNA here is from genome assembly GCA_037127315.1 of Ascarosepion bandense. Lineage (NCBI taxonomy): Eukaryota > Metazoa > Mollusca > Cephalopoda > Sepiida > Sepiidae > Ascarosepion > Ascarosepion bandense. The sequence continues at coordinate 607,242 of JBBBDQ010000809.1, read as the reverse complement.
GCCATACATTGACCAATCAAAACCACTTTTGGAGAAGAAGTGTAAACAGGTAAGGGGCACAAAGTATAATTGGTTTTACTAGGGTGCGGAAAAACCGCCAGGTAAGCTTTTTGTCAAAGTATTTTTCCAAACAAATTCAGTCAGTTAAGTGCCGTACGTGATACACGCTCTTTCGAGACATGACTGACTAGGTAGAATATTATCCCGCAGTAGGTTGCCATTACTTTTTGCGGTTGACTGGTTGCCAGCCAAGGCTATAGAACCTAATCTGTCCTGTTATTTAACCTATAACTGGAGGGAAGAGACAGATTAATACCTTTCCCAGGGGCATTTGCGCGTAAGTGAATGCAAGGAATTCAACTGGAATTCGAACTCGGCTCCCCAATTTTTCGTTCCGAGTCGATATCTACTGCACCACAACGCACCTCCTAACAAATTAATTTATTCAAATTTCATCGAAAATTAAATGAAATATAGAGTTTGTCAGTCTCGACAAAACATGTTAGCAATAATTTCAACAATACTAAAACTGTGTTGCAAAAAATATTCTAAACATTAAAAATACTGCATATCTAAAAACGCTTAAATTTTCATATAAAATATTTATTTGTTATAAAATTAATGCAGAAAAAATATTGGGTGTATATATGTTTACAAATGTGTGCGTCTATTTGTGTTTACGTGTATGCATGTAGCATGTCTTTGTATCTGTATGCATGCGCATATATGTTTACATATGTATGTTATGTTAATTTATACAGGTGTGTATGCATGTATATTATGCATGCATGCGCATGTAGGCATGTTTTCAGGAAATTAATAGAAAATGAAAATGAAAACATTCTGTGAGATGGAGTTATATATGTGTAAGGGTGGGGAAAAGAGATGCAAAAACGCGAGCGTCACTTATAATTATATACCGCGGGAAAACGCTGAATACGCTGAAAAGGTAAAATCTAAACTTGATTAAAAAAAACGTATCTGGGCACATTGTCTTGTTGAACACATTTAGTTTTCCTACGTTTTGTTGTTTTTATTTATCACTTTTGTTGTTAAGTATCCCACATTGTGATAATATAAACTTTGCCAAGAAAGGAGAAATTTTGTAAGAACTTAGACACAAACCTATCGTGGATAATTTAGCAATCAACACACTTGCTATTAATTTTCCACCCTAGTAAATTGCTTTCTTTTTTTAATTAAAGTAATTTTACTCAAAATTATCATAAAATTCATTACGGTGAGCAACTAATAAATTGAAGCTGCTGTTTAGTAATAGATCACTTTTATGCTCATATAATCTTTGAATTACTAAAGGTTTCTCTGATGTATTCCTTGTGGTAATCGTTACAGATGATAGAGTAAATTCCTAATACAGATTTCAGGTCGTTATTATTTTGTTTTGCATTAAATTTCTTATTTTTTAGAAGTAGTTGTAACAAATGTTATGCTAGGCATCTCCCCTCTGTATCATAAAATTCCCTCAATAAACACAATAGGTGTGTTATAATTACATTATTATTGCCTGATGAAGTCTTTCTAGAGGACGAAACGTATTACACAGAACATTTACACTTTGTTATTCTTTTACCTAAGATTGTTCAGATATATAGAATTTTATATATCATATTCTCGCATGACATTATAGGTATATATACATGTGTTTTATTTTGAGGAGGTGCTTCTTACATTTTTCATTCAATTTTCTTCAAATTTAGATTTTATTTTTTGAATGCTTTAAAATTAATGTTCCTTATTGAAGGATTTAATATCCTATTTTTATTCAATCTTCTGGAACAAAGAAAAACTTGCTTTTTAATTTCTTTAAGATATTGTTTAGAAAAATAAATTTTAAAATAATTACTGAAATTATAAAAAAAAGATAATCCACTATATTACGGCGAACATTTCTTAAGTATTTTAAATAATAATTGACTTTCTTCCATTGATCAGCTTAAAGAATTTTTTAATTTTTTAAGATATGCATTTATATTCATTTCGGAATTAATCCTTTAAAACTTGATAAAAAATAAAAATAAAATAATTCCAATTAAACTAAATCTCCATAGATTAAATTGTTATTTTAATGTAAACAAAAATGATATATTTACAAGCTGGTAACTGCGGGAAAATTTAACACCACATGTTGACCAAATATAGTATGGATATTTGCTGGTTTCGAATGTCACCAAACGAAGGTAACTTTTTAATGTTATCGGTCTAGGGTGGTGATCCCAGTGGGATGACACCTTTGGATAGTTTCTGTAAACTATATCAAGTGTTGACCCAAGCCAAGTGGGTGAAATTGATTAGACTGAACTTTTCATAACTTGTAAGTGGCAAATCTCAAGTCATAATGCTTACTGTTGAACGTGACATTGTGCAAAGTCTGCTCAACATATTTACAGTATAAACACAGGTGTTGAACAGGTGTATACGACAAGGATTTGCTCTCTGCCCTAAAAAACGGGCGTGCTCAGAAAATAAGATCAGCAGATCATTATATATATATACGTGTGTGTTACCCAACCTTCTTAATATTCTGCATTATATCTTTCTGTTTCCATTCACAACACCACATTCTTCAAATATTTTCTTGTTTATCAACATTATATGTCTCTTCAAACTTTTACTTAATCAGTTTTGAGACATTTTAAGGCCAGTTTTTCTTCATATCTTGTCAGTTTTAAAATGTTTGTTCCTTTAATTTTACAACCACGGTCATGAGACCCATTTTCAACTAAAACAGTAAGAATATTACATATACAGTAGATATAGTAAAAAGGACTGATTTAGAGCAAGCTAATCTCTTACGCGCAAATACTATTGGAAAAAGTATGAATCCATCTCTTCTCACTCCAGCTATGGGTTAAATATCAGAACAGATTGGGTTCTATAGTTTGCAACTAGTCTACCGAAAAAAAACTGGCAACCTACTGCGGAAATATTTTCCGTCTAGTTAGTCATGGATCGAAAGAGAAATATCGCTCAAGCGTGTATCATGTATGGAACTTAACTGACTGAACCTCTTAAGACAGGTTTTGAATTCATAATTTTCTTCTCGACTGATTTTGCTACTAAAACTAAAGAGCTTACTCTGTCTTGATGGAGGAAGATAGATTCAAGCCTTCTCCAAAGGTGATAGATAACAAAACAAACACATTAACGGCAAATTTATTTTCTACATTGATAACTATTATGCTTCCTTCATTTGCCATTTATTTATTTATTTTGCTTTATGCTCGTCTATACATACCTTTTTTTCGAACGTATTTTGTGAATTTTTTAAATTTCTATAGAGCAATTTGTTCATCACTAACGTAATTTTGAAAATGATTGTTAATTATTACTTGTTTTCTTTTGACAAATTATTTATAAAATTGTGCACAAGAAAATTAAATTAGATAAGACGTTTTTATAACCGGTATCTTATATCTATATGGAAACAAAAATTAAGTTTTAAAGAGTAGAAATAAAAAAAATTTATAATGCATTAAGCTTGATAAATTTCAATAACTGTTCAAAGAGGAACTGTATGTTATTTGTCAAAATTGAGAAGCAAAACATTTTATCTATCTATTTATCTATCTATCTATATATATATATATATATATATATATATATATATTGTCTATTTAGACAGAAATCCTTCTTTTACATGTGATATGATTTTTTCAGTAGATAAATTATATATATATATATATATATATATATATATATATATATTCAGTTAAAAGTAAAATAAAATTCATTCTTGAAAGTATTCTTGAAAGTATAGACGATATCGCTTGGATAAATAATTCTAAGTTATTGTCGCTGCTGCCGTTGTTGGTTTAGTCTTTGTTAAGGAAATAAAATATTTTCGAGATCATGCCTTATATGAAATGTTCTATTTTTAGCTTATCTTGAGTTTATAGTTGTGTATGATCTTTGTTTTTAATCTTTTCTCCCTAAGCAAGGCAGTAATGTCACTGGTACTCAAGGGATTACATAAGAGGAGAAAGAAAAGTTACGTCAATATAGAATAGAGAATAGTGGTGTGAAGAGAGTTACGTGAGAGTAAAGTGAGAGGAACAAGATTCAGGAGGTGTCGGGAAGGAATAAGAAATGATGGAAGTCAAGAAGATAAAAGATGTCGATTGACATTGCATTTAAATCTTTGGAGATTATAGCTATCAGGGAAGCATGTATATGAAAGGGAGTTCCACAAACAGGAAGTGCGAGAAAACAAACTATGTAGTAGAAGAGACTGTTACATTTAACTATTTTGATAGTGAAAGAGTGGAACCGTGCTGCCAGTAAATTCGAGAAGAAAGGCAACATGGAGCAATGTTCGTCAGGGCAGAAACCATGAAAATATTTATAGAAGAGACAGAAGGAAGTCACATCTACTCGGTAAGAAAGTGAATGAATTCGAGGTGCCATTTCAGATTCTCCTTTGTATTCTGTCGACAACTCCGAGATGAATAGCATGGGCGCCCGACCAGATATGACAGCAGTATCCAATGCACGGGCGGTTGGTTGATATGCATATGTGTAAAATGGATGTGTAAAATGGTGTAAAATGGATTCAGCCGAGAAAAACTTTCTCACTCGATACAACAACCCAACAGCAGACCTAGCTATTGATTCAATGTAGTCGGCTGTGAGAGTGAGGCTAAGAAGTAACAGAGGCTAGTTTGATCCATGCAGATGAAGGGATTGTTTATAGGGGTTAAGGAATAGCAGCTTCGTTTTAGAAGCATTACAATTTACAAGCCATTTCTTCCCCCAGTTCACCACAGATTGGAGGTCCGTTTCAAAATCAGCAGTGAGCTTAGGTTTGTCAGCCTTGGCAGATTTTTTACTGAGGCAGTAGTAAACCGCAATGTTGTCAGCGTAAATGCTTACTTGGGATCTGATCGCATCAGAGGAAATCGTTGAAGAAGATCAAAAAAGCTTCGGTCCTATGATAGAGCCCTGGAAGACACCCGCTTTTGTATGAAAGAATCTGGACGTTCAAGATAATCTTCATTACATGGTTTCATAGGAATTTGACCTGTGCATGTTTTTTAGTGAATAATTAAATTGGTTTGCTTTTTAGGATTGTAGCATCAGGTTTGAGTGTTGTCAGAAAACAGTTGTATAAAGACTAGTGCCTGTTAAAGGTTTTCGACTGGGTATAGTTTTTTTTCTCCTAGAGCCTAGATAGTGTTAAATTGAAATGATATTTAGTGCCATAACTGCCCTTTTTTTCAGTAGTCTACACTACTAATAAGCTACTGAAAAAATAGTAATTTTAGCACTAAACATCATTACAATTAAACATTATATATATATATATATATATGCCATTCGTCCATGCTTTGCATATTGTTACCACATAAGGTCTAGTGTTTCTGGTATATATTTAGAAATTCTGAATAAAATACAAAGAATAGCCAATGTTATTGGTCCTGACCTGACGTTTCGGCTTGAGTCACTTTCTGTTGTAACCCTAAAAGATTACTGCATATGTAATCATCAAAACGAAGGTTAGGAATAGTAGTATATCAACCAGTACAAGACATATGCTACATGAAGTAGATACACTGCTAGTAAACTGCTAGTCAGTATAATCACTCTCCTCTACTTCAATAATATCCACTTATTTAAAAGGATAGGAACATCTCTCTCCTGTATACAGATAGGTACGCAGCCCCACTTTTAGATTTACTTCTTTCCAGAGTCAACATTTTTTTAGAGTCGATGTTAATCCTTTCCGTATTCCTCTTCCTCTTACTTCGCCTTTTTCGGACCTCTATTTCAGAAGCTTTTGCGGGATAGGCACGTCAAAAGTATCAAAGAGAACATCCATAGATTCCACCTCCTCTGGTATATTGTTTTCTTGAACTGCATGCCTCTTTTTATTTGGTTGTAGTGCCTTTTATGCGCTAATTCTGGTCCCTTAGTCAGATATACCATTTTTCCGATTCTTCGAACAATAGTACCGACTTCTCAATACGTCTTATTCCCCCGATACATGAGGTAAAATATCCTTTGACCAATTGTAAAAGTTTTTCTCAGTTTTCTATTTTTTTCTTTTTTTTAGGGAATCTGTTTATCAAACACTAATCGTGTCTTACGCGCAAATATGATCATTGCCGAAGTCATGGCAGTTTATAGACCTTCAGAAATTGCTGTATTGCTTCACCTGTCGATACACCGCTGGCTTTCGTTTAAGCTCTTTTAAAAGTACTCACAAAGGCTCTACCTGGCCGTTGCTTATAAGATGGTAAGAGGCAACTGTGATTTAACATGAACATCTTGCTAAATTCCTGGACCTCTTTCGATGTACATTGCGTACTATTATCAGAAACAATTGAATCTGGAATTCAAAACCTCGCAAACAGTTCGTGCAAAAACTGTATTTGCGTGGTTGGACTCTTACATCTGAAAATCTCTGGCTATTTTGAAAAGCTGTCTACGACAATAAGATAGTATGACCCATTCATTGGACAAGCAAAATCAATATGAAGACGTGACCATGGGCGGTCAGTTTTTGCGAAGATCAGTCGCAATGCCCTACTTTGGATAACACACCGATTTTTTCAATTCTATCAAGATCGTCGTTTTTTGTTTGATCGACGCAAAGGGTACATTTCTTTTCTTTTTGAAAAGTTGTTGTATATCGAATTTCAATTTTTGCTTGTTACACCTGCCAAACCCACCACAGAATACCCCAGAGAATTACTTTTTTAATTCTTTATTAGAGCTTCTATTTCGTTGGTAAAGCTGACTTTTTGGCAAAATGAACTGATTGGGCAGTTCCATAATTTTTTCCATCTAATAAGTACCAAAAAGATTATTCGCGTTTTTCAATATTTTTAATTTTAACGTTTTTTGTTTAACATTACATTAGCAATAAATTCGTTTTTTGTTTAACGTTACATTAGCAATAAATTCGTTTTTTGTTTAACGTTACATTAGCAATAAATTCGCCCACGAATTTAATTTTCTCACTTCTGACAATACGAGTTCTTTTTTCTTTTTTATTCTTTATTTATTTATTTTTTAAACCATTAATGTTGATTTTCCTATTTTCCTCCAAGTATAAACATTCATTATGCTTAAATCAGAACCACTGTCTGGTGGTAACTTTATATATTTTTGTTTAAAATTTTCACCTGTACATATCTCCTCGTATTCTGGTTTGAAGATTCATTATCGTTAGTCACTCTAACGAAAATCTTAATTCGCTTTTTAATTTTTGTTTTTCAGTGA
>JBBBDQ010000809.1:575000-597500 GCA_037127315.1 Ascarosepion bandense | reverse complement strand
GGTAATACTGGAAATGCAAAGTAAGATAAATTAATAATTAGTTACTAATTTCGTAGTATCTTTTTAATGATACATTAATGTGATTTAATGGAACAAAATCAACTTTAATTTTTTGTGTTACCAAAAAAATTATAAAATCGCACAAAACATTTTGGTAAATTTATATAACAGTACTCCAAGAATTTTAATTATTTCATCCAAAATTCTTCACGGAAGAAAAATTTAGAATTTATTTTAGATAAATATATGAAATAAATAAACATCTTAGCTCACTATATATTGGCAAAAAATTAACATTAAAACACTTAGCGTAATTTGAGAAGTGTCATTATCATTCCGAAAGCTGTCAAAACGACTGAACCGTTTATTACGGTAACAACAAAAGCAACAAGAATAATAAGTTCACTAGTCCGTATAACATCTGGAATGATGCTGACTCATCTCAAAAGTACAAAAGGTATATTCATACACTGAGAAAAAGATTGTCGAATGAGTTAACTGAAGAGTTGTGACAGAAAACCTGAAATATTTTGAACTAAATTTGAAATACGTAAAATATATATATATTATTATTATTATGTCATTTTCATCATAATTCAATTTCTGCTATGGTCGCACTACCTACCAATTTGTACTACCTACCAAATAAGCGGGAAGACCTAAGGCGTGTTGTTATGGCTCCATTTCATGTTTTTCAATCTCCCATAACATACCTACCGTTACATAGACAAAGTTTTCCTTAGTGTGTGGGATGTACTTATCAAGACATTCTTTTGTATATCTCTCAAGCTGAGGTTTCAATGTGTTGTTTTCTTCCATTTTTTATCATTCCAAGTGCACCTACTATCACTAGCACGATTCTTGTTTTCAATTTCCACATTTTTTTTCCATTTCAATTTCCAGGTATTTACATATTGACAGTTTTTCGAATTCTTTGGTTGCTATAATACAATCCGCTGGACAAGCCATATCAATTAATAGTCAAGTTTTTTCTTTCTGGTTTTTAACAATAATGTCTGGGCTATTTGTTTCAATTTTTCTGTCTGTGTAGATGGTGTAATCCCACAGAATGGTGACATCTTCTATTTCTGTAACGGGTGCTGGGCGATGTTCATACCAGTGTTTGCTTACATATTTTCCATAGTGTTTGCACATTGTCCATTGTAAATATTGCCCTACTCTATCGTGAAGATTTTTATATTCATTTGGGGCAAGTCCAGAACATCCTGATATTAGATAATCTATTGTTTCTTGGTATTTATTACAGAACCTGCATTTTGGATCCACATTACTATGTATAATATTTGCCTAAAAGTTCCTACTGAAAAAACTTTGGTCTTGCACTGCAAGAATAAAGCCTTCAGTCTCAGACTTTAATCCAGATGCACGTAACCATCGATGAGTATTAACTTCATCAACATTGGATTTATTGGCACGTTCTGGATATTGGCCATGCAGATGTTTGTCTTGCCAGCGTTGTTTCATTTGTTCAAGAGCTTTATCTTTGGCTTTCATTTTCATATTTTTTGCTGCAATAGTTGGTTCTTGGTTTCTGTTTTACTTTTCTACACAATCTACTAAATGTAAATCTTGTTTGTATTTACTGCCTTCTTTTATTATTGAATATATTTTCTTTCTTTCTTCATATTGCTTGACTAATTATATCATCCAGTCCTTTGTTGTTTCTATGTATGTTAGTAAGCCAATAGTTGTTGTCTTGTATGACAATTCTAGCTGAATAAGACCTCTTCCACCTTCTTTATGGGGTATGTGTAGACGGTCTACATCAGCCTTTGGATAATGCATCTTATGCTTAGAAAGAAGCTTTCTTGTTTTAGAATCCATTCGCATGAAGTCGTTAGGGTCCAATTTAATATGTTGAAACTAAATTGGACAACTGGGATTGCAAGGCTATTAATGGCCATAATTCTGTTCTGTGAATTCATTTCTGTTTTTAATATCAGTGGTGGCCTTCTATAGTACTCTTTACGCACTATTTCTTTCATTTTTTATGGTGAATGTTTTCACACTCATTTACACTTAGGTATTTATAAGCTTTTTCTGGCTCTAATCTTTTATTGTTACAGCTGGGTCTAAGCTAATTGAGGATGTTTATTGTAGTGACCCACGTAAAACTCTAGCTTTAACACATTTATTCAAATTGAATTTCATTCCAATATCTTCACTGAAGCATTTTACAGTTTGCAGAAGACCTTCCAGCTCGTTATCATTCTTAGCATACAACTTTAAGTCATTCATGTAAAATAGATGACTTATTTTCTTTTGGGCTATTTTATAACCACTTTCTGTCTTGTTAAGTTAACTGGTTAGTGCTATTAATGATATGCAGAATAGTAAAGGAGAGAAAGAGTCACCCTGAAATATACCTCTTTTGATGTTTATTTCACCAGACTTATAGGTTCCATTTATATGATTGAGGTAAAGGGTTGTTTTCCATATCGGCATGCATTGTTTGATGAAATTGATGATGACAGGTGATATCTTGGATATATTTAAAGTCTTTAAAATTCAGGGATGTGGCACACTATCGAATGCCTTACGATAATCTATCCAGGCAGTACTAACATTTTTCTTTGTATTGTTGCAGTTTTCCAGGATCATTCTGGTAATAATCAATTGGTCTTTACATCCGTAACAGCCACGTTTGCACCCTTTTTGTTCAAGTGGTAATATGTCATTTCTTTCCGAGAAGAAATATGACTGTTTTGCTAAAATGGATGTTAATAATTTGTATGTTGTCGGAAGGCATGTAATTGGTCTGTAGTTTTTCGGGTTGTTTGTGTCATTATTCTTTGTTAGAAGAAATGTAATTCCTTTGATCATTCATACAGGACTTTTAGTGGGATCGCTAACCATTTCTCAAATTTCTTTCGCTAGTTTTTATGTGTATTTGAATAATATAGCCAAAAGTTAGGTATTTTATCTATTCCTGGAAAATTCCAATTGTGTGCTTTTTTCAGTGCACATTTAACATCCTCTTCTGTGATTCCAGCCCATGTCTGTTCTGGTTTATTTTTTATTCGTTCTATCTCTTGTGCAATCCAGTCTGCTTCTTTGTTATGTTCTTTAGGGCAAGCCCATATTTTTCCCAGAACTGTATAACTTCTTCCATTTTAGGGAAGACTGTCACTTCAATTCATTTTTTACCTATTTCCCTGTAAAATTTCTTTGCATCGGTTTGAAAAATCTTGTTTTGTCTGCAAAATCTTGATCTTTTCTCATAGCGTCTTATTCTTTGAGCCTTCAGTTGTATTCTTTGCTTTATTTTTTCCTTAGTTGATAGGACTTCATTTTCATTTCTAATGTTGTATTTTCTTTCGACTCTTCTGCCTTTTCTAGTTCTGACATTTATTCCTCTTGTCAGTTCATACTGATAATTCACTTCTAAGTTTTTCGATTTCTTTTTCTATTTTTCTTTTCCAAGGTGGATATTTATGCCTGCGAGACTGCCTTGTCTTTAATTTGATGTTCAATTTTTTTGTTGCTGCAATTGTTGATGCATATATTGCTTCATTGAGATTTATATGAGTGTCTTCTTCATCCAAAATTAATTTGAGTGCTGCATTATAGAACTTAATAGTTTCGAGGTATTCTTTGTTGGTTGTAATTTTGTGAATTGTTTTCGTTCCTCCATTGCAATATTTTGTATCTGATTTATATGGTTCTTGATTTCTTCCTTAGCTTCTTGTATACTGTTCTTGTTTTCTGTAAAATAATTCTGTTCAATGTGATTTGAACTCGTTTTATTGCCATTTTGTGACTGACTCAGACCACACCTTTCCAGCATTTCTAAACTTACAGCATTATCTTCATAGTGATTTGTGTGTATCACGGTTTCTACATTATGACCTGTGACTTGTTTGATGTTACTACTTTTTATTTCTGATTTCAGTTTCCCTTCATATTTTGTTGATTCGTCTATTCTGGTTGTAATTCTTTTTATCTCATCAATTTCAGCCTCAGTCAATCGGTTATTTTGCATGATGTATCTTCGTACATTGACTAATTCATTTTCATCAATGTACTTTCTATTTGTTTGTCCAACCTTTTCTCGCCAAATGTCATATGTTTGTCGAGTGATGTTTTTTTTTTTTGAGGTTTGAGTAACGCTTCATGAAATGCAGTCATAACTACTTTATACTCCTCACGAGAACATTTTTCTTTCTTTAAATATACGGTTATAGATCTAGCTGCAGAATTTTCAGAGCTATGATTAAGATTATCCTGGTTGTGGGGACCTGAAGATTCATTCTTTGTGTAGGATTTTGTTCCTATGGCAGATTTTTCGACCTCATGTAGGTTCCCTCCTGACGGACGGGCTCCCCGTTTATCCACTGGAAGAGTCACACTGAAATTTTTATTTGTAATTTTCATATTTTTTTCCACGAGTGACGCACGGGTCCGAAAGTCTACCCAAAGTTTCCCGGCAAGTTGGGTAACGGTCTTTTACAAACAGGGTTCCGAAGTCTGTAGAGATCGTTTGTGACCTCATAACGCAGTAGTCATTCACTCCTCGGCACGATTAACACCTTGAGTTGCGGGTTGTTGTTCGAAGTTTTCCGTCTCCTAAATGGGTTGCCAAGCAACAGTTGACAGAGAGAAAGACGCTGGTTAAAAAACAAAAACAAATTTGGACGTAACAGCCGCTGAACGAAACAAAACATCACTACACTAGAGAATTTGTCAAAAAAAATTTTTTCTACCTTCTCTAGTCCTTATAACAACAATAATTAAGAAAAAAAAAATGAAGAAAAAATATATATAAAATAAAAAATTTAAAAAATTAATAGAAAAGAAAAAGTTGACATACGTTTAAATTATTACTGCTGTGAAATTTAAAAATGATAATTTGTTCTTCCACTCTATATTCAGTTATTTTTTCATCAAAGTCGTCGAAAATAGCAGGGTTTTCAAAAGAAAAAAATTAAATAAATAAAACGGATAATTATTATTATTATGTCATTTTTCATCATATTTTTATTTCTGCTTTGGTCTCACTACCAACCAAGTCTGCGGGGAGACCTAAGGCAGATCGTGGCGTGTTGTTATGGCTCCATTTCATGTTTTTCTATCTTCCCTATCATCTCCAGCATTACATAGATAAAGTTTTCCTTAGTGTGTGGGCTGTACTTAATAAGACAATTTTTTGTATATCTCTTAAGCTGGGGTTTCCAGGGATTCTTTCAATGTGTTGTTTTGTTCCATTTTTTATCATTCCAAAAATTATTATTATTATTATTATTATTATTATTATTATTATTATTATTATTATTATTATTATGTCATTTTTCATCATATTTCGATTTCTGAAGTATAAGAAGAAAAATATTAAAAATATATTCAAAAGATATTAATAATATATTAAAATGCGTTAAAAATATATTTAAAAATATTAAAGAGATGTTAAAATCTATTGCCTTTTGTAGCTTATCTATTTATATGCTACATTATGATTGTGAGAGCTTCGAAGATGGTTTTCATTTTTTTCTTGGGTTTGCTTAAATTTCTATTTAAACTAAGAATGTGGGAATTTAATTTAAAAATGATCTTTACTCTGATTTTCTTTGTGTGTAAGTTTATCCTTTCATTCTTGTTTTGTTCTTGTTTAGAAATGGGTTTCCATTTCCATTTAAAACTTACTTCAATAATCGATTTCTAACGTCTTTGCCTGAACTCTGAAATTATATCTACCAGTTTTTGTGATTTTTTTTTGTTTTTGTTTTTGTGTTTTTATAGGTGTAGATAGGTTTGCATATCACCCGGTTCAGACACCTCCCCGGTCTTTTGAACAGCTGTACAAGTTTATCCCTCTTTTCCTGATTAGGATTAGGTTTTCGGTTTCTTCTAAAGTATTTTCATTTTCTTCCACTCCTGGTAACCTGTTACATATAAGTTGTATTGTCGACTTGCTTTGGTTGAATTGTCAATATATATTAAGGTCCGGTTAGTTAAAATGTTCAGCTTTAATTGCTGTTTTTGATAGTTTTCTTATGTTTATTAAAACTAAGAAGGAACTTTTCACTGCTTTGTATTTGAATAAAAAAAATTAAATATATTACATTGGAACTGTTACAGATTAAGAGAAGAAATCGGATTACTGCCTGTTGCCAGATGGTGGAAAATATTACTGGTAATAATATGTTTACAAATTTGGTATCGAGTTTATTACACGTTACGTGGTCTTGGTGAGTGGGTGATTTGGGTAGCTCAAGATCTAAAGAGTGATTGTAAATTTGAATTTTGTCGCCTGCATATACGTGTGTGTGTGTGTGTGTGTGTGTGTGTGTGTGTGTGTGTGTGTGTGTGTGTGTGTGTGTGCAACGTACAAAAAATGGCCAAAATGAAATGAACTGAGGTAAAACGGTTGTGTTACAACAGTCTTTCCTGTTGTAATAAAGGTCTGCCTTCGGAATTTTGTTGAACTGACTATAATCTACAGAAAGTCATTTTGAACCATACTTTTGTCAGCTATCAAGACAGGCGCCGACAAGTGGCTCTGCCTATATTGTATTATCCCCTGTTTTCTAACATTTTTGTAATCCTCATGTCAGCTACCTGTCTGTTCTTTGAAGAACTCTATATGACCTAAATTCTAATGCTGCGGGACTGGTGTTACCTTCATCGATTCACGTCTGTTAAGCATCGGATCTTTTTCAATTAAACAGTAGCAGGTACGCAGCAGAGCGTTTGCCTGCTTACCTTTAAAATCAGCATTTGAATTCTTGGTTTTTGCTTGCGTTTGAAAATTTCTTTTCACATCAGTGGGAAACACGTAATGAAGCAAAATACACACAGACAACTTCTATCACTATAACTCTATTTCTCTCTCTCTCTCCCCTTATGTATCTATCTATCTCTATCTCGATCTCTCTCTCCGTATATATATATATATATATATATATATATATATATATATATCTACATATATATATATATATATATATATATATATGTAGATATATATAACTCTATTTCGCTCTATCTACATATATATATATATATATATATAATTCTATCTATCTATCTATCTATCTATCTTACTATATATATATATATATATAACTATATCTCTTTTTCTATCTATCTATCTATCTATCTATCTATATATATATATATATATATATATATATATATATTGGAGTAGATAGATCTAACTATCACCCGGTTCACACTCCACCCACGTCTATTGAACAGGTCAAGAGGCTCATCCCCTCGTTCCCTGTTTAGGATGTGGTTTCCGGTTTTCTCTTACTCTTATGTAGACCCCCGCACATCAGTGGCATTAACGCCTTGCTCGGGGTGACATGATTAAAAAAATGAAAATAAATATCTTTCACTGTCTATCTATCTATCTATCTATCTATATATATATATATATATATATATATATATATAACTCTATTTCTTTCTCTATCTAGATATATAACTCCATCTCTCTACCTATCTATATATATATAATTATCTCTCTCTCGCTCTGTCGCTGTCTTTCTTTCTCCCTCTCTCTCTCTCTTTCTCTCTCTCTCTCTCTATATATATATATATTTTATTTAAAATTTCTGATTTACAGATGGATGAAGTTTGCTCTATATCGATAATAGAATTTATAGGTAAAATATATCTATATGTATCTTAAGAGTGGATGTATTTCCATTAAAAATAAAATTAGCACAAAAAGGGAACATTTAATTTTACTAAATATATATGTATATAAGATGTGTGTGTGTGTGTGTGTGTGTGGGTGTGTGTGTGTGTGTGTGTGTGTGTGTGTGTGTGTGTGTGTGTGTGAAGACAAAAGGAAAACTTATTTTACCTTCGAGATTTATCCTCTGATTAAGCAAATGTAAGAAATTTATTTTGCAACATAAACCTATAAACAAAAGCAAAAATGCCTTTAATTTTTCAATTTTTTAAAAATTAAATAATGTGCATAAACATATGAAGCAGTACAAACTAATGGGTAAACCGTTCACTCTTTATAATGATTTACTTTTTTAAGAGTGTTCGAAACTTATATATAGTTATATTTTTATTATAAGAGTTTATAATAAAAGCATAGTTTAGTATAACATAAAACCTGATGTTTTTCGATATCTGCTTATTAGTACCTCGGTAGTGATATATGTTTTCTATTAGGAATCATTATATATAGGAACTTAAAAACAACACAATTGTTACCATATCTAGCCAATTAAGGAGAAAGTAGAATTAGGAATGTTTGTCTCAACCAATAGAAAGCCAGGTCATGATTGAAAGAAAAATTAGATTAAAGGGTAGGAGTAGAGAATTGAAATTATATGAAAACCCAGACCCTTTCGGTGTCAGTAATGAAAAATTTGGGTGTACACATATGTATCTTAACATATCTGCAAAGGTGCCGTGTGTATTTGTGAAACAGTTACAGGATTTTCTTTAAATTGTTATCTCTTAAAGTCGTAAAAAAGTAATCAAGACGGGAAAGTGTTAAAAATATAATGTACGTTAATCATATGTAGTCGACTTAGTGATCTACTAGTTAACCGAAACAAATAAATTATCAGAATATAGAAGAATCAATATATTTATGCTAGGGGTAGATTATAGATTCAGGGATGTAGATATGTTATATTAGAAAAAAGTAAATATTCCTTAGGGTATATGTGAGACGATAATGACAGATGGAAATTACTTCATTACGTTTGTTTAGCAAGTTTTATTTTGGGAATTTAATTATTTTCAATTCCTAATGTAAAACACCTGTGTCGGAAATTAAAAAGACAATATAAAAAGTTGAATAGGCATATCTTGTTGGTGTTACTTAATAATACTGGTACATACATACATGCATTCATATATATATATGTGTGTGTGTGTGTGTGTGTGTGTGTGTGTGTGTGTGTGTGTGTGTGTGTGTGTGTGTGTGTTGGTAGTAGTAATACTTTGTGGTCACTTTTTCAAGTTTCAATTTTTTCAAGTTTTCAAAGTTCTGGTCATTTTTTCAGATTTGTTGAAGTGGCTATGGCAGTAATTTTTCGGTATCTTTTCTTATATATGCGTATCAACTAATCTTAGATTCATACACATCTGCACACATAATAGGCTGAGATATTTTTCATGTGTTCTTTTTAAGTAGAATGGCATCATAATTTGTCAAATAGCTAAATAGTATTCGTTCGTGCTTTACAAAGAAACGTTTTTAATCTAAGGGTCTTTTTATCAAATCAAACAAACGCAAAAAAAATTTCATTTCCCCAATTACTCTTCTTTTTTCAGTAATTCTCATTTTTATGCTAGTAGACCACCAGTGAAGATAACGTCTAAATTTTAAACAAATCTTTTGTAATCTTTCAACATGGTCACTAGATCTGTTTTTAGTTTATTTTTATTTTCTTCCTTTCTTTCTTTCATTTTTTCTTTCTTTAGCATCTCAGCTTCCTGATAATTCACCTACCTCTCCTTTTTATACCATTTCCTGCTCGACAAAAGTTTGCTTTTTTAATGTACTCTTTTAATGTCTTCCTTTAGATTTTCTGGGCACCTCGAGGTGGTGTAATGGTTACCTAGCTTGTTTATGTAGAATCATTACAATTGAGTAGTGATATCGATCCTCACTGGGTGTCCATTACTTTCGGTCTTGTGCCAGATCTAAATGGAGCTTAGAAATAAAGGATACCTCGGGTTGGTGTAATGGTTAGTAAGCTTGTCTCGCTAGAATCATTACAATTGAGTAGTGATATCGATCCTCACTGGGTGTCCCATACTTTCGGCCTTGTGCCACATCTAAGCTATACTTAGAAAATTACCTTCCTTCAGATTTTCTGATATTGCGGTAAATTTTTATAGATTTTGTCCCTTCTGTTACTCGCTTTCTGGCTTTGTTAATGTTCATAACTTTCTCTCTCACACGCACTCTCACTCTCTTTCTCTCACTCTCTTTTTCTCTCTTCCTCCCTCTTACACGCCCTTTCTATCTCTCTTCCTCCCTCTTACACACTCTTATTTATCTCTCTCATTATATATATATATATATATATATATATATATATATATATATGTAAACATGTTACGGAAATTAACGAATTTTAACGAAACTTGGTTATAAGCAAACGACAATTTGTAATGAATTATTTTGAACATTATTTTTACCGATACTCGTATTTAAGTAGAGATTCTGTTTTTAATTAAACAGTATTTTTTATATTTATATCTACCGGCCTGATTATTTTATGATAAATTTTATTACGAAAATGTGTGCTATCTAGCAGGATTCGAACCTGCGACCCCAATTACATAGGGGAAGCATACCATTTGATCTGGTACTGTCTTGACTACTCGAACATGAATAGCCTCTTGATCAGACGAAATATATGAACTAGTTATTGGGCAGATTCGAATTACACCAGTAAACAGTTGTATCAAAACTACAATATTTAAAATAAAATTTAATATGGAGAGCTTTTTAAAATTCCTAAAGTTTTATGTAACTTGGAATATATTTTAAAAAACCAGACTTTGCAAAGGTGATGATGCCTGCAGATTATGCCATGAAAAGAAGTTAGGTATAGTATAATTTTCAGAACGAGAAAGGTTGCTAAATGAAAGTTCCGAAGTAATATCCGGATGTAAACACTTCGGAAAATATATTCTTAGCAACAATCTCAGATGAAAATTGTTTTGAATATTATTTGGCTAATCTTGACCAGATCCACACATATTTAAAACTTCCGGTGATACGTTCTGGAATCTCCTGTAATGCGTTCGGAAAAGCATTGGATAATCAGTTAATATAAAATGCATGAAGATACCGATAGGTTGACATCAAGGTAGCGTAATTGACAGATAATATATACATATATATAATCGATATAAGACAAGACAATATGCATATACAATATATATATATATTCGTCATCAACATACAAGTCTGTTTCGCTGTATCACAGCTCATCAGTGAGGCTAGACATCCACTGGCCTCCGGGATCGTGTATTTTTGTGGAAGTGGGGGAAATCTGTCGTCACGACAGACGCAGACATATATATATATATATATATATATACATACATACATTTGTACACCCATCAACGCGCGCAAGGACATACACGCGCGCAAGGACATACACGCGCGCGCGTTCGGTCACTGAGGCTTGCATAAACATACACATGCAAATCGTGCGGGGTTCGGTATATATATGTATATGTGTGCCGTTTCACACGTACACACTCATTCGGTTGGCGTATTCGAATCGTGTAGCGATGTCAACGTCAACGCGCGAATAGTTGTCGATTTCTCGTACGTACATATGTACTTTTGATGAGTTCTGTGTGAAACTATGGTAGGTAAGAATTGCTATTATTTTATTAAAGTTTGTATTGTTATTATTTTATTATTTTTTGTTGTTGCGTATATTTAAATGGTAGAAATTCTAATTTGTAATGCTTGTTAGTGTTTATTAATTATTAATTTTACTATGGCAGTTTGGTATAAATTGTGATAATAGGTATTTATTTTCATGTCTGCATTTGGAAATTAGTTCTGATCTCGTGTTTAGTAAGTTCTTTTGTGGGGTATGTGATATAATTGCTACTTTCTCATGTAGGCAAAGTAGGCATTTTTTTGTAATGTTGTTGTAAGCAGGTGCTTTTTTCAGTATTTCCCAGCTTATTGTTGGTGAAATATTTCTGTCTTTTAGACGCCATACATATGTTGATAGTGTAGTGCTGTTCAAGTATTTTCTATTGGAGAATGAAAGATTGTGGTTGTTATTTATTTTCTTAAATGGTCCCTCAGTGGCACCGATGTGTTGTTGTCTGCACTTACCTTGGCTTTATATACTATATTTGTTTGCTGGCAATTTCTCTGGAGTGGGCATGCAGTTCCGTTTCTGCAGTTGCATTGAGCTTCTTAGATGGCACTATTGTAGTTTGTTAATTTTTTGTTGTGGCTTTTTATTATTTGTGTAATATTTTTTGTGCAGCTGTAACTAATTTTGACGTTGTTTTGGTTGAATATTTTTGCTAATCGGTTTGTCACCGGGAAGTGTTTTTCTATTAAATTCAGGAATGTCTTACCTATGTTTGTTTTGACGGCTTTGTTGTATGGTGGATTAAGCCAGATGATATTTCTTTTTCTGTTTTTGATTTTAGTTGCGGAGATGTATATTGTAGTTGTTGTCTGTATCCACATTTCTTTAGTGCTTCGTCGTATGGTGTTCTTTTGTTCTTGAAAATCTGTATGTTAGATGAATTTTCAGATAGTCTGCGGCTGATTGATATGGGTATTTGCTTGATGATTGAAGGTGGGTGGTTAGAGGATGTGTGTACGTAAGTTGGATCGTCATTATCTTTTCTGTATATATGTATATATATATATATATATATATATATATATCAGGTGTCTCCACTCATTTTCGATATCTAACTGTTAAACTGAAAGTTGAAAAATGAAACAATTTCCTTGAAGCTTTTATTTTAGCTTTAATTGAAAGCTAAATGATTGAATTTACTATTTACAGTAAGCAAAATACTCTGGTGTGTTTTAAACAGAAATTATATTGATTGTAATCTAAATTTTAAATTGAATTTTGAAAAATAAATAAAGTTTCCTTAAAACTTTTATTTTAGCTTTAATTGAATGCTAAATATTTACTATTTCTAAATAGCAGAATACTCTGGTGTATTTCAAACAGAAATTATATTGAGTGGAATCAAACATTTTCTTTTATATCTTTTAATTTTTCGGCCATTTTTAAGTGATCGACGCATTTGTAAACAAAAGTTAATTCCCGAGTTTAAAAACCTTGCAAAAATAAAATATAGATCTGTGAGACATTATCTTTTGGGAAAATTAGCAAATTTAATGATGAATTCATCTGATTTACACAAGTATTACCTATGTATAACGTAAAATTTAGAATAAAATTATTTCTTAATCACAGTGTTGAACTTTCTGACCTGTACACCACATATCAAATGTGTTGACAGGCTGTCAGATGAGGGATAAGATAAGTGTATGGCAATCAAAAGTGACATAATTGTACAATTTTTTCGGATAAAAGGAGGAAACTTTGACCTTTTAATTAGCACATAGAAATTACCATACAAAAAAATTCAAATGCACAAAATAAAATTTTAATTATTTCAAAAAAAGGAGGCAGAACGATTTGCATTAATTTTTTTAATTTTCGATTACTAAATATAATACTCGCTTAATTAGTTTTATACTAACCCCAACAAACCTTTGAATTTTTTAAAAACATTTTCAAAACTTCATAAATTATTATAATTTTAAAAAATGAAAACAATTCTTTTAAAACTTGATTAGTAATCAAAAAAACTTTTTCAGACGATGATGTCCCGACTTTTTATTATTTATCAAAGCAATTAAAAGCTTATCAAATTCAATAATTTCATAGTTATAGTGCTTATCCTTTTATTTTACTATTGGAAGCAGATTTTCGGAAATATAAGCATAATTTTTCAAAACAAAAAATAGATGATTTACATTACCCAATGAGTCCTCCGTTTAACTAATAAAACCATTTATCGCAACAAAATTTAATTTCGTAAAATTTCATGAATTTACGTGGAGATTTTAGCAGATGTAAAAAAAATATTTTTACCAAGAATTTTAAAAATGATAATTTAAGAAATAATATCATTCATTTGTGAATGTCCTGAAAGTTTCATTAAAATCCGACAATTATTTGATTTTTGAAAGAATTTCCAAATTAATATGTTTTGTCACCAAAAGAATCTAAGTTATGTAATATTACGTTTTCCATTGTAAACTCTGGTTACGAATTGGTTACCCGCTAACTCAAATCAAAACAAGATTTTATCAACATTTTCAATGTGTTAGATGGGATTTTAAAACATTTGAAAATAATTTTTAAAATACTTTGATTTTTCTTGTTAATAATCATATAAACATTTTGATGGAAAAGGTTCGTTTTTATTAAGTTTAGAGCCTTTTTTATTCATACTATGCTGTATTTTGTGATTTAGTGAAGGTAGCTATTATATATATATATATATATATATATATAGCTAGCTATGTTCATACTAAATTGATCATTGTTTTATTAAAACCTGAATAATAATATTGTGAATGTGTCTACCCTCATATATATATTTAATAATTCACATAACTATATATATATATATATATATATATATATATACTATATATATAACTATATATATATATATATATATATATATATATATATATATATATATATATATATATATTCTTCATTTGTAAATCACTCGTTTACAAGTGAAGAATATTCAAAAGTTCTACAATACAACTATAATGAATAAGACTTGTTGTGGATTCTTGTCGAGAAACCACACAAAATAATAAATAATAAAAACAGATATGGAGATAGAAAATGTAAGTTATATTGAACAAAAACATACAAACTGGAACACTGGTTAGTCAATTCAGGAACACTAGGAATACTCTTTGTAGGAATCATTATATACAATCTTGTAGTGAACACGTATGTGCGGATAATGGATCTATATCATTACTGACCAACTAAGCGGCGATACAACGACTCAACGGTATTTACTCATCTTCCTACTTAAGGCGAAATGTGTCACAACGACTTTTTAATGTGGGTCTTCCGGGCCATATAGCCCGGCCAAAATTATATTTCTATATTTCCCCAGTCGTGATTCTACCCTTCAGAGGAACCACGATTGTGTTAGTGCTCTCTGCTTTCGAGCAGAGAGCGTTCTCCACCCGAAGGCAGAGTGCTGACAGTGTCAATAGTAGAGTACAACTACTGAACTGTATTTACCAAACTTTCCACGCAAGGCTAGTTGTCACACAAGGTTTATTTATTGTGGGTTTTCCTGGTCATATAGCCGGACCAAAAAAAGCCTGTCTATTTTTCCCCAGTCGTGATTCTATCATTCGGCGGAAGCACGACTGGGTTAGTGCTCTCTGCTCGTAAGCAGAGAGCACACTCTACTCGAAAGCAGAGAGCTGACAGTGTCATAGTTGGGTACAACTACTCAACAATATTTACCAACTTTCCCACCAAGGCTAGATGTGACACAAGGTCTATTTATTGTGGGGCTTCCCGGTCATATAGCCAGACCAAACAATGTCTGTCTATTTTTCCCCAGTCGGGATTTTATCCTTCGGCGGAACCACGACTGGGTTATCGCTCTCTGCTCGTAAGCAGAGAGGGCTCTCTACCCGAAGGCAGAGAGCGGACAGTGTCATATTTGAGTACAACTACTCAAGAGTTTTTACCAACCTTACCACGCAAGGCTAAATGTGACACAAGTTCTATTTATTGTGGGTCTTCCCGGTCATACAGCCAGGCAAAAAAGTGTCTGTCTATTTTACCCCAGACGTGATTGCACCGTTCGGCGGACCCACGACTGGTTTAGTGCTCTCTGCTCGTAAGCAGAGAGCGCTATCTACCCGAAGGCAGAGGGCGGACAGTGTCATAGTTGGGTACAACTACTCAGCAGTATTTACCAACATTCCCACGCAAGGCTCGATCTGACACAAAGTCTTTTTATTGTGAGTCTTCCCGGTCATATAGCCAGTGCAAAAAGTGTCTATTTTCACCAGTCGTGATTCTACCATTCCACCCGAAAGCAGAGAGCTGACAGTGTCATATTTGAGTACAAGTACTCTAAGGTATTTACCATCCTTCCCACGCAAAGCTAGATGTGACACAATGTCTTTTTATTGTGGGTCTTCCCGGCCATATAGCCTGTCCAAAAATATCTGTCTATTTTTGCCCAGTTGTGATTCTACCCTTCGACAGAACCACGACTGGGTTAGTGCTCTCTACTCGGAAGCAGAGAGTGCTCTCCACCCGAAGGCAGAGAGCTGACAGTGTCATATTTGAGTACAAGTACTCTACGGTATTTACCATCCTTCCCACGCAAGGCTAGATGTGACACAATGTCTTTTTATTGTGGGTCTTCCCGGCCATATAGCCAAGCCAAAATATCTCTATTTTTGCCCAGTCGTGATTCTACCCTTCGGCGGAACCACGACTGGGTTAGTGCCCTCTGCTCGGAATCAGATAGCGCTCTCTACCCGAAGGCAGTGAGCTGACAGTGTCATAGCAGAGTACAAGTACTCAATGGTATTTTTCAATCTTCCCACGCAAGGCTAGATGTGACACAATGTCTTTTTATTGTGGGTCTTCCCGGCCATATAGCAAGGCTAAAAATATCTCTATTTTTGCCCATTCGTGATTCTACCCTTCGGCGGAACCACGATTGGGTTATTGCTCTCTGCTCGGAAGCAGAGAGTGCTCTCCACCCGTAGCAGGGAGCTGACATTGTCATATTTGTGTATAAGTACGCAATTGCTGCTCTGTGTATAGGCAGGATTATATGTACACATCGGCGAGTCCATTCTTGTATCCAAAAAGAGTTGATCACCAACAGAACTGTGTACTGGTCTAATTTTATTATGACGAAAAACTAAATAAAACAATATATATATATATATATATATATATATATATATATATATATATATATAGTGACGTAAATTGAGAAATATTCACATGAAGATGCAGGTGTCTATTATTGTTATTCATTTATTAATAAAACAGTGCCCAGTGTATGAACAGAGCTATATATATATATATATATATATATATATATATATATATATATATACACTAATGATAGGGATATGCATGTAAAATTGGATATATTTCATTAAAAAATTTAAGATGTCTAATGTTTATAGTTATTAATAAGACTGATTTCAAAAAGTTTTATTTTTTAAAATGGCTAATGATGAGTATAATGCTAGGATTTATATATATATATATATATATATATATATATATATATATATATATATATCCAGGCTATATTTACACATATTAAAACCAAGTCTCTATTATCTGCTACAAGAATAAGAGAAAACTGCTGAAAATCTTTGAAAATTTAGCCAGTGGCCTTCAATAAAAGCTTTTTATGAAGTTTTTGGCAAAATGGGTCTTAATACAAACTAACCTCAAATCAGAGAAACCTTATTGTGATTGCGAAAACAGGCACTGTTCTGTGGGTTTATACAGTCTGCAGTGGAATATCGAATCAGTTTTTATGCTTTGTAGATTTCGCATTCATACTAACCGAATTAGCAGATTCTTTTTCAACACTTTCTAAAGCCCAGATTTATCGTCGAAACGTTGTGAAGATGTACTTGATGAAACAACTGAAGACGATCCGAAATAAGAATTTTACCGACTATTTTCAAAAGGGAGGCCACAAAATAAACACCTGTTTAGTACAGTAAGGAACTAGATCCCTGAGTAGACTAGTTTTCATGAATACTTATGGATTTATATTTCTAAGAAACACTTCATTTGCACTATCAGCAGGACAGCTGCATTATAAAAGTAACAATTCCAAAGTGTTGTTCTCTAAAATTGACACTTATTTAACGGATAAGTGAAACCTGCTGTCTATAAATTAATGCAGCCAAGATCGTGCCCTTAAGATATAGACGCAAGAACAATTAATTTTGATTCTCGCTATATACCATATGCCTCTTGATCCGAAATGAATATTTAGGATTTAGCCTTAATGCCGACAGGCAAAAACTCTTTCTGTTTAGACCTACGTCTTCACCCGTCGTTAGAGCAGAAAACAGATAAGGAATGTCTTAACACGTGCCAGCACCAACAAAATTAAGCATGGTATCAAAAAGCTCTTAATGTTTGTAAGATGTCTGGTGCTGTTATTCTTAGTCGAAATCTTAATGCATAAAACTGCTAAAGGGAAGCAAAGGTCTAATTAATTAAATGTTTTGAGTTAATTCAAGTCAGTTTTATTGTCATTAATGTGATTTTTAAAAAATGAACTAACAAAAGAATGAGTTATCTAATAACATGTCTCTCATTTCGTCACCTAAATAATAGCAGTAAACATAAGTAGCGTAGTATTTGCGAAGTTATGTATGTATTGCGGGGATGTATCTATACGAGTATGTTTCAGAACCGTTCATAACTGAGTTTTATTTGTTGAATCTGGTTGCAGTGAATTTATCGAAGTTTGCTACAGGTTCAATATCTTTTTAATAGTTTAAATAGTCACTCTAAAAGTACGTGATGATAAAACAGCTTCTTTCTTACAACAAATACTTATTTTTATAACCATACATCTACTTAACCAAAATCTTCTCCATTAATAACATAGCTTGAACATCATAGTAAATGTTTAAGCTCAACATTAAGGAAAGGCTTATTTCTCTTCCTAATTATATAAAAATGTATATGTGTATACTAAGTATGAGTAATTGCTAGTATGCACAAAATGGGTGGGTCTGTATAAAAATGCAAATGTTGGTCATAATTATACATCCACAGGCAACGTTGAAATTGTTTTTCTCTATTGATTTGTCTTTCATTTTTATGTTATAAAGTACATAAGTATAAAGAATTAAGTTTAAAATTCCAGGGTTCCAAAATTTTTATCGTTTTCTATCTTCATAATTATAACAAATGTTTGCGTTTTTATTTCCCCATCCTCTTCGTGCATATGTGCATTTACATCAAGAGAAACCATCATTCATATTTATCGACGGAAGAATCCATCAGTATAGATAGATAGATAGATAGATAGATAGATAGATAGATAGATAGATAGATAGATAGATAGATAGATAGATAGAAAAAAAGAAAGAAAATGTCAACAGCGTCCTTTGTGTGCTAGTGTGCAAATAGTCAAAACTATACTTTACAATTTGTTTTTCATGGTCAGATTACTTGAATGTCTGAGTAGCACTTTCTACCTTTGAATTCTGAGATTAAGTATTCGTTTTTTGTTTGTTTTTGTTTATATTGTTACTTTTTTCTCACAACTTTAACAGTTGACTGCACTCCAACAGAAATACACCTCCTCGGAAGATACTTCTTTGTTTATACTTCACGCTACAGTACTTGCTTTAATAGCTGGAAAGTATGTCTCCTTTGTGATAAAACAACAACAGTAATATGAATAAAAGACTAGTAAAAAACGAATACTTTTTCTAAGAAATACGTGAACTTGTTTATAATTTTTTTAAATATTATCCCTAACTGACACACATATATATGATATTGGGAAATTCTTAAATTAGTATCTTCTGGGAAATTCTATAACTGATTCCAGTCATGGAACAGCGCTGATAATTTTCAGTATAGAAATTCATCATGAGATCATTATTTTTCTTTTTTCTTTTTTCTTTTTTTTTTTTCTTTTTTTTTTTTGCGCATTTACCTTGTGATTCATCGCACTGAACAACGCTCGGTATCTTTAACTGATACTGGATCGGTTTTTAAATGAGCATCCGACTCAAAAATTATTTGCTTCTTATTAAACATTTCGAGAGTTTCGCTATTAAATCTATCGAGCTTCGCGCAACATCCGATTTAGTTACGTTGCTCAAATTTTTCAGCCACAGTAAAGTTCGTAAAACCGTTCCAACACAATATTACTAATCTTTTACATTGTACTAAGTATTTGAAAACTCGTTTGGTTAGCAATGAGTAATTCCCATGAAAGGTACATTCCTATACTTAGTACAAGAACTTTCCACTACTGCTTTCTATGTGCACATGTGTGTATGTGTGTGTATATGTGTGTATATGTGCGTATGTGCGTGTGTGAATGAGCGTTCGTGCGTGTGCCTGTATGTATGGACAGAGAGGGACAGCATGAATATGTGTGTAAGTGCATATTGCTGTCCTGTGATGATAATTATTTATAATTTGCATAATGTTTTAATTTATTCACATTGCAAACAATGCAACGTGCTTTTCTTTCATACAAATTTTAAATAAAATACTTATTTTTATAGTAATACATTTTAGTTAAATTTATTTTTCATTTAAAATTATGCAAAAATTTCACGTCTTGTTAATTACTGGTAAT
Organism: Ascarosepion bandense; assembly: GCA_037127315.1. Classification (NCBI taxonomy): domain Eukaryota; kingdom Metazoa; phylum Mollusca; class Cephalopoda; order Sepiida; family Sepiidae; genus Ascarosepion; species Ascarosepion bandense. The sequence continues at coordinate 577,592 of JBBBDQ010000809.1, read as the reverse complement.
TAACATTTTAGTTAATTATTGCTAATAAAAAGTTTCTTGCAAATTAATCATCAGTGATCATTTGCATATTTGTTTTTAATTCTGGAAAGACAGAAAGAAAAATAAATACTGAAGTCATTTGAATAAAACTTGAGTTTTGAACAAAAGTAAAACGAAAAAAAAGAAAAAGTAAATCCCTCTTGGTGATATGGGACAGGCGAACTCAGTTTTTCCTTATCAGCAAAGATCGTCCACGTGATATAAAATTAAGATTAAGGAAATCCTAGTCATCAAATGAAACGCCGTTACTCCGTGTCTCGAATGTGCCCAGTGAATGTCTCCGAGGGAAATCTAAGTATCGGGCGTTCGAACTCGAGTCGATTTAGCTTGACAGCTATCCCACAGTGCGCACGCGCCGCGAACGTTGGAAGCTGTTTCAGTGAAGACAAGACATGTCTGCTGTCACATTGCGTCAGCTATGTTAGCGAATATTATCCTTGCTCTAAAATTGCCTTCACATCATTTCGTACAAGACTGAAACGGTACCAGACTAAAAGTTTGTTTCTTTTACAACTCTCTCTCTCTCTCTCTCTCTCTCTCTCTCTCTCTCTCTCTCTCTCTCTCTCTCATACTCTTTCACCTTTCCCATGCATGGATTAACTTTATTCTTTGTTTGTCGAATGCCTGCCAGTTAGTTTCCTTTTCAATTCCTTTTTAGCTATCTAGCATAAGGCCATATCCCGTTGAAATATCGACTCCAATACTATCACCAAAGTTAAGTAACGTCAAGTCTGGTCAATACTCAGATGGGTGACCATTTGGGAATATCAGGTGCTGTAAGGTTGAACGTGTAGGTGGTGCAGTGGATAACGACTCTGAATCCTAAATCGGAGAGCCGAGTTCCAATTCCAGTCGGGTTCGTTACTTTCATTTCCGCGCAAATATCATTGGGAAAGTTATGAATCCAAGTCTTCTCTTTCAAGCTATAGGTTAAATACTCGGACATGTAAATCATTACCTACCAAAAATCTAACAATCTTAAATAGTTTCTGGCTTGAAATAAAATACAAAAGGTTGATAAGCCGTAAGAACAATTTAATCAACTAATTAATTTTTTTAGCTAGCTACAAATTATATATATACCTTGATTTTGTATACGTTTAGCTTGTTCAAAAATAACTCAGTTTGTTTATATAAACATATGTTTGTATCTGCGTTTACACATGCACACATTTATTTGTATCTATCTCATCCTTACACTATTTACATTATTCTGACTATTGCCATTATCTTTGCTGCCATGTTTACAACATTTCGGCCATTGTACGCTCCAGCCTTCAACAGGTGCTAGAAATTTCAAACCTAACCCTTTATCACGTTCACTGGGGTATATCCTTCTCATTCCTTGTGCGATGCTACTTCTAGTAGCCATGAGTTATCTCTCTTTAACTTAACTCTTCTAAGTTATTTGGTATATTGGTATTGAACTCACAATTCTTAGGGTCAAGTGACTAGAAATAACCAACTATACCCAACAGGTCATGTGTCGTTGAGGACATCGGCATGTGAATTTCTGGGACTTATAAACCTAATGTCGCAGTAACAATTTTCTATCAGAATTTATATTGCAATCTTTTTTATGCTGATGATTTTCTCTTTCACTTTTTACCAGAGCTTATACTACAATCTTTGGTGCAATCTTTTTCTCTAGCTCTCCGCATTACTGGTTCCCATACTGTATTCATTTCTGTGCCTGGTCAGCTTAGGGGATTTTTGTAGTCTAGCATATATGCTCATTCATTGAGTTTACGTAGTTTTCAGTGGCGTTCTCTATCTATTATTTCAACTTCATCTCATAGGATTTTTCTATCGACCGTCGTGATTTTTTTTTTTGTGTGTTTTTTGGGGGGATGGTAATCATTTCACCCCAAGCAAGGCATTCCACTGCCACTATTGCGCAGAGGGTTACATAGGGGAAAGTGATGAGAAAAAGTGGTTAGATATAGAAAATGTCAGAAGGAAGGTGATAAACGAGTAAGGATACCGAGGATTTGAGTGTTCTTGTAGACTTACTTTAAGAGGGCGGCCTGTTTATCCTTTATATTTCTTTCCACAGCTACATAGAATCGCATACACAGTCGTTATTCATGTTCTTGTCTTTTGCGAGTCTTATTCGGGAGGGGTACCTGCGAAGTGTAGAACCACTTCTGAAGATCGTCCTGATTTTATATGGACCACACATCCTTTGTATTTTCGCTGATAACCCCCCTTCGCATAGAGTAGACAGGCCGAGGTTGTTTTTGAGAGTTATTATTCTCATGCAGCCTCTCTTCCACGTTTGTTGGAGTTGTTATGTACGCTGAAATTGCGAGTTCAATATCAGGCTACAGCAGACGTGAACAAATAACATAGAAGAGTTGGGTTAAAAGGAGATAAGTCATGGCTACCAGAATTGGCATCGCATTTGGAATGAGTATACCCCAGGGATCGTAATAAAGATTCCCGTTCAAAATTTCTAGCAGCTGAAGAAAGCCAAAACCTACAACAGCCGAAACTTCATATAAATATCAGAGTAAATATTACTTCATATCAGAAGTATAGACAAATACTATC